>LQRL01140454.1:5477-15852 GCA_001703475.1 Hydroides elegans
CAGATTACATTCAATGCACATATCCTTCATTAGTTTCCTATATAAATCTTACCTTCCCATTTTGGTCCCCGTTTTGGGGCCTAAAATTAAGGATTAAATTGCCCGCCCTGTTCAAACGGTAGTTTGCTAAAAAAGACCTTACAAACTTTTACTGACATATATGCCACACTATCAAAATGACACTATCAGAATGAGTCACTAGATGAAGAAACTTGTTGGACTTAACTCTTGTGAACAGCTGACATTTTCCATTCGAAACTTTTCGGTGAACATGTGTTTTTTTGGCATGATAAAAGTAAATTTCGACTCGCACAGAACAAGAAAGTTACTAGATATGATATCATGTTTTTATGTGTCTGTAATATAAGTGTTTACAAATAAGACAGAACGTTGTTGCCAATAATTACACAGCAACAATGAGATAATCCTCTTATAATATCTGAAAATAAAGATTTATTTATTTATTCTTTTGTATATGTTCAACAAATATGGTGTGTATTATACATAAAATGACAATACCGCATGAGTGGCGAGTGAAATCTGTCAATTCTCCGAGGGAAAGCAAAAAAAAAAAAAAGAAGCTCGAGTAAAACTATTTTTTGCTTTCCCGAGGAGAATTGACAGATTTCACTCGTCACAAATTGTAGTATTGTTTTTATACCTAGATACTTACATCTGAATGTCAAATACATTGAAATAATGTTTAAAAATAAAATCCCCGAAAGGCCCAAATATAAAATTGTTTTTGTAATTTGGTTTGGACCCATCAGTATTAATAAAACGATTATTACTAATAAAATAAAAATTTTTTTTTTTATCTTTATTTTTTTTTCATTTGAAATGAAATAATATTAGTAATAGAAATAATATTACTCACCGACACCCTACGAAACTGCCTTCTATCATTTCAAAATTCATATAAACACAATTGTCGCACATATAAAAATTATTTTATTAAAAACGTATGCGTCATAAATACGAGCCCAATTGTGACGCAATGTTTTGCGTAGAAATACTGTGACGTGAGCACGCAAATGCATATGAGTAATGGAACTTGTAAATAAACACACGTTTGAGTAAATATGTTAAATAATTCCAAAAAGTGATCCAGATGACATGCATAATGTTTAAAAGAAATAACGCATGAAGTTGTTATTCCTTTGATTTGGATTATATACTTTATTACCAGTTCCAACGCATATTACTTGATGGTCTGAGGTATGTAGGTTTTATGCACGTTTTTAAACATGGGATGGGGACTTGCTTAAAATCAGCATTAAAAGGGCCTGGGTGACGTCCGTTTTAATAATTATGTCACCCCGTATGTCACTCCGCTCTAGGAATAAAAACAGTATATCTATATAAATGAAAGACTAGCTTAACATTTTGAACACATAACTTGTTGAATTACACATGGATGACCCGTAAAAACTCGAAAGCTTATTTCCAACGGGGTCCTTTACAAATACAACCGGTGATGTGCCACATACAATGCTAAGACATTAATATATTTAACATTATAAACTACTCTTATACTTTTGTTGGTTCTATACCTTTGTAGAACACTGCTATTCAGTGTTTAGTTCCCGTTTGACTAAAAAACGTTTTGTTTCGTACTTAAAACGATTATAGCTAAAAATACTTTTGATATTTTTCGGGCAAATTGTTCCAATCTCTTAAACCTTTGTAAAAGAAAGTGTCAGCCTCAGTTCCCTTGACTTGTGGTACAAAATAGTTATTGTTGCTAGACCTAGTTTTGATGTTATGAATCAACGAAACTTCTTCGAACCCTTCTGACAGATAAACTGGACTTATTCCTTGACGAACTTTGTGAACATGTATCAGCTCTTTTAAAAAAGGGGGATTACAAAATGGCATCAAATTATAGACATGTCAGTTTACCAAGGGTGGTTTGCAAAACTATTTAGAAATTTGTACGTGATCATGTATCAAGATTATTACGTAAACTAGAATCGTATGGGATAATTGACCCGCTTCTAAGTTGGATAAGTGACTTTGTGAGTAATCGCGTTCAACGAGTGATCGTGAACGAGACTCTTCATGGTCAGATGTACTCAGTGGTATACCACAGGGCAGTGTTCTATGCCCCTTATCATTTATTATATTCATAAATGATATATGTGAATCACTGACTAGCAGTGCCTATCTATTCGCTGACGATACGTAACTATATAACAATATAATTGATACAAATGACACGATACCTCTACAAGGGGACCTTAATAAAATGATAAATCGGAGTGATATATGGCTTCTTAAGTTCAATAAAGAAAAATACAAATTGCTTACAGTAAAAAGTTTAGTCGATAGAAGCTATTATATTCATACAAACAATGTAAGCCATAAACTAGAAACAGTTAAATGTAAAACAAGATATAGGCGCTACATTTGATTCTAAATTAGAATTTGATTTACATATCAGTGAAAAAATAAACAAAGCCAATAGTCTATGTGATATGATAAGGAGGACCTATAATAACCCGAAGTATGAAATGTTCCTTCCACTTTATAAAGCGCTAGTAAGATCCCATCTGGAGTACGGTAATAGTGTATGGTCTACGTATAAAATCAAGTATATAGAGGCCTTGGAACGTGTACAGAGAAGGGCAACACGCATGCTTCCCGGAATGGAAGATCTTACGTATGAAGAGCGTCTGCGCTAACTTAAATTGCCCACGCTCGTATACCGTAGACTAAGGGGCGACATGATCGAAGTGTTAGATATTACAGTGTTTTTATGATACCAACGCTTCACCTCTTCTAAGCTTTCGCAGTTCGGAATCGTTAATTGATCTAAGAGGCCATGATCTAACTCTAACGGTGTGGCGATCTAATAAGAAACAAAGAGCAGACTCATTTACACAACGTGTTGTGAAACCATGGAATTCATTACCTTTAAATGTGGTCAGAACACCTAATATTAACACGTTTAAAAACAAATTGGATGAATATTGGCATAGCCAGGATATATTTTACAATTATAAAGCAAAACTGCATCATCCTAGTCGACCAAACAGCAGACAAAAACTAGATGTAAGGAGTGAGCTAAGCATAGAGATCTAAAGAGACATGGTGTCATTATCTACATAAGGTAACATAAGGTATAAGGTAGTCTTGATTATTCCGAGACGCATACATCTAACTAGTTTGTGATATCACTTCATGTCGGGGTCAAGTATAAGTTCATATTGTACATGCTAGCTTACCATGAAATACAACATTGTTACTGAAATATGTGTAACTACAACTTACTAGCTGGGGTGATCAGAGCATATCTGATATTTCAAAATTTTGAAATGACATATTTCATTGTTGGATTTCAAATTATATACGATAATAAGAATTACAACGCTATTTCTCGGCTGATTTTATCAAAAAGGTGTTCCTCAAACGGATCGTATTTATCTATATTATTGTTTATTTAATTCAGACATATGTCCATGGTATATAAATACATATACATATATATTCAGTTTGCAATTCGAATGTTCTTAATCATTATCATACAGTCTTTGTACCATTTCGTAATATGTAATGACTGTATCATTATATAACTTTTTGATATCGCATTCAAGTAGTTATATTCACTATTTTCTATTCTGCACATAATACTATACATTCTTATAACCACTTTACAAGTCGGAACATTTCGGAGTGTCATCTCACGACTAACACTACACCGTCTGTCACAAAGTTTGAACATATCTTCTCAAAATTCCCAAGCTTGTTGGAATAAGGTAGCAACATATTTTTAGAGTCTCTATAATTTAGAGTCTCTAAATATTTTTCGGTTGTCCCTCAGCGAGCCTTGTGCTCGTATGTTCTAACATTCTTACACACATACTTACACTTTTGCATTCACACTGGCAAGCTATAATCATTCTCGCAATCATTACTGGACAGCACAGAGCATTGAAAAGGTGGCGCTACATCATATGCAAACTTTGATTTTATTTTGCACAATCTTCTGAAAGTGCATGCGCGTTGATTATATGTTGTTTTATACTATAATTCATAACTCGAAATTCATTATTTGAACTAGTATTTGTATTTTTTAATTGAAACCAAATCAAGATCATTCATTGATCAAAAACACCAAACACACAGGATATCTATAAAACAGAGTTTGGACACTTCGACCCAGACCACTTATATTGTTTTAATGATATTTGAATAGTTTGAATATTATTTTTGAATGGTATAAAATCCAAAATGGAAATACAGCATATAATGAATTATGATGTATTCATTCTTGAAAAAAATGCTATATTTATACGATTACCCTCGTTTTCACAAATTTATATAGTTACTTAATTATTCGTAAGATAATTATCATCAATTTTGATATTTTCAAGAACTTTTTCCAAGGGGCCGAAGTGGTAGGCCCCGAAGACGCTGGGTCTAAGTATATTCCACTAGGGTCAAAGTGTCTTTTTAAAGGGGCAGAATCGTCTTGAGCTTTGAAGTGTCGTTTCCCGAGGGTCCGAAGTGTTTTGTCGAGGAGCCGAAGTATATCTTCGAAACGGAGCCAAAGTGGTAGGGGCCAAAGTGTCCAAACCCCCATTAAACACTGCTTAAATAGCTGCTTTGTCCTTTGAGGATTCATTAAAATATCATAAATCTTATTACATCATTTCGGTTGACTAAGATCAAACCAACCTTCAAACTAAGCTTCAAATCGATAAAACTTTCACAACACTCTCACTCACAATGATATATATATATAAGGTTATATATTTGGGGTATGCTGTGATGTAATCATGATGTTATCATGTTGTGAAGTATTTTGAAGCTTGGTTCGAATGTCTGTTTGAGTCATGTGGTCACACCCCTAAAACACCGTTGCCGATACAGCTTCATTTCTAAAAGTAATAAAATTTGGACAAGTGACAATTCTGCCAAAGTCAAGAAAACCTAAAGGACCAGCTTAGTATTCTAAGCTTGTCATTATACCACAATAACTACGAAATATGTTCGCAATAAGGTCACTTAAACCTTTTTTCTGACAGGTTACGCGATAACATAATACAAATCATCCAAACAGTTTAATATAGGTTATGAAATAAATATGCTTATGTTGGGAATGCTCAAAGATTTCAACACTTAAATCATACAAACTAATTGAAAACTTCGAAGAAGTGATGAACAATGATAAAAATATACAAAGAAGCTATACTTCTTGAAAACTAAGTGTTCTGGCTCAGACTAAGAAGTTAATTTAAGAAAAATACAGGTTTACCCCGAGGCAAAAGAGAGGGTCAATAACTGTCCAAGAACAAACAGAAATAACAAGTGAAATTAAAACAGGTGAATGGAAAAATCCATGATAACATCAACAGGAAAATCACAATCACCCAAAATTCAAGAATTCATAATTTACGTAAGACGAACAATATGGAGACGATATAAGATGGGCATCTTTTTGAAGAGTTTTGAAAAAAAACTATCTGAAATACTCTCATTAACCAATCAAAACTGATGCCTAGAAAAATGGGAATACATTAGTGGCTTTCATGGAACAAAAATAGACATAAAAAGATAAAAACAATTCAATGACACTGTATTCTGCAAAACTGAATTTTTTATTCAGGTTCAAATATGAAAAGAAAAAAAACTATATGATATTTAACGCGTTTCTATCGAATTTTGTTATTTATAGTTGGTAATCGTGGTTTGCTAGAATATAAAATAGAAACTTTCCAAAGACAAATACTACATAGAGTTCCAACTAAACTTGGAATTCAAACAACAACAGCTATACCAGAAACCATGGTCTCAAATAAACATTGAGGGTGATTTCGGACCATCAGGTTATAAAATCTGGTGGTCCGACGGATAATCTGGTGGCCCGGCAATTTTAAGCTCGCGCCTACAACACTCGCATCTTATTCTTAATAGTACCGATCTGGAATCCTGGAATTACTAATTTTGAAATGTCAATAATACTATGGCGATTGGCGCCTTGAACTGTTGCGTCAAAGTCCAATAAGCAATACTATCCGCCCATCTAATACCATATGATTATGTCGTGGTTATGTTGCAGCTCTAAACACCTGCTTTAAACTAAGATTAAATATTGACGAGTAACCCTACATGTAGTTGCCCACCTTGATATAGGGTTTATCCTTCTTTAAACGGCGGCGCTCATCACGGCAGTTTAGCCTGTACATTTTAGTTTTGTTTACATAGTCTTGGGTGTTAACACACAGGTGATTAGTGAATTGCAATTGACCCCAGTCCCGTACCATTAATGTGGATTATTTTGGAAGATTCATACAACCAATTTTAAATACCTTTATTCCTCATTCTGCAATTGCAATCAAAAGTCATATTTAAAACATCTTATGGTAGTAATCCGCTTCGCATTTGAACCTTTATGTCTAATGTAAGCGTGACTTCATTGTTTACCTTTGTTAACTTTGCCCAAATTTTGTTCGCATTTGGAGGTGATTTTACACAAAACGGTGTAGTTTATACATAAATTTGATATTATAAATCCTTTTGACCTATGGGTAAATTTGGTACCGTTCGAAACATAACAAAATGAAGATTAATTTGATATCATTTAGAATTAAATCCTATCGTGGGAACATTGCTCCATGTGCGATAGAAAAAGTAGTATTTTCCATTCAACCCAAAATTCAATATCCACAAATATATCAAAGTATAAGGTTTTGTTTTTATAAACAAAACGTTTTGACCTACCAGTAAACTTGGTGCCATATCAAACATAATACGATGAAGTTTAATTTGATATGATTTTGAATAAAATCCTATCGTGGGAACATAACTTAAAAACTATATAGAAATAGCATTTTTCTATTCAACCCTATGTAAAATATCAATAAATGTATAAATGTTTAGGGGGTTGTTTCGTTAACAAAATGGTTTGACCTACCAGTAATTTTGTAACTGTTGTAAACATAACATTATCGAGTTTGATGTGATATTATTAGAAATATGATTCTATCGTGGGAACAATGCTTAAAATACAAATAGAAAATTTGAATTTTGCACTTAGATCAATATAAAATATCAACTATTATATAGAAGTTTAGGTAGATTTTTCCTTATGAAAACGATTTGACCTACCAGTAAACTCGGTATCATTAGAAGCAGAATAAGATGAAGATTTATTTAATCTCATATTTTAAAAAATCCTATCGTGGGAACATCACTTAAAATTCTATTTTAAAAACTGCATTTTGCCTTTCAACCCCATGTTTAAGATTTCCGAATCCGTCATTTAAGATGATGCGTAGTATGATCCTAATCCCTATCTGCATAAATGCGAGAAAAAGGGGGTTGAGCAAACAACACTAAAATGTACCAAAAAGGGCGATTTAAACTGCCGTGTCATGAGCTTAATTTTAAAAGATCGACAAACTTTATAAATCATATGTTATTTCTTAAACAGCTTGAAATATCTTTCCTCTATAATTCTTAAAAATTTAATATAGACGCCATGGCCTTCGGGAATCCTTGGACTTAATAATTCCATAGATAATTCCCTCGGGCCTCCTTACTGTTCTCTCCGCATAACTAATAATTAGGTATTAGGTTAGCATTTTGCAATTGACTAAATGACATTTACATATTAATTAAAGGTAAACTAGAAAAGCAAAGCGAACAATTTCCGGGCTTTTAACGGAAAGTAAATAATATTCCCTCGTTTTAATAAAATAAACTGCTTGAAAAAGCATTTTTACATCTGTGTTAAAATATACACATAAATAGTCGACTAGAATAAAGTAATAAAAATATGGAAATTCTACATATCCATAAACTCATCTGAATACACGTTTCAAGATCCTCAGTCTGTGTATAGGATCGGGTCGGGTATTGACCTAAGAAGTTCGGGTAGTTTAAAACCTGTCCCAACTCTGTTCTTATATAAATAACAATGGATTAGGATTGATAACGAGAACTTGTCCTCTGGGTTTCAAAATATCGCTTGCAATTTAGTGAAAATAGTAAAAAATTGTAAAACTGTAAAACTAAATAATGAAGAAAAACAATGTTAAAAAAATATTGTGGCCTGTTGGAATACCAATTTTTGAAATCTGGAGGTCACCAAACCACCGTTTATATCCACCCCTGTGATTGATAAACGCATATACATATATAGAACAACAAGACAGAATATTGAATTGCGGGAGATTTAATACAAAATCTTATTGTTTTGGGTTATGATCACCACTTCCGATATCGTCCTAACCTTGACGGAATATTTGCCGAGCACAGATGTTATCAGCCCTAAGATTTGATTATCTAACACAATTGCATGATTCATTTGGATTGGCTGATATATATGTTTGGATAGTATAGCAAAAATGTGGGTCATATAAAATTATAAACAGGGCGATTTTCAATCTTGGTTGCAACATTAAAGAGTAAGTGTGGAATAATTGATTATAGATAATTACAACCACGTTGCAAACACGTTTTGAAATGAAATTTGGATGTTATATGTAACAAGAGAGACTTACATCTCAAAATGAAAATAAACAGTTAATTGATTCAATATGTATTAAGGGAAATCTCAAAAATGAATGCATAATGTTGACATGATAACTAAAGGCATCATTGAAAGCGCAGAAATATGTAAATAAGCTTTATGCATAAAATAAAATTTGTCTAGAGTATTTTATTTCGATTATTTTATCAAACGGAACAGTTAAAAAGTGTTTTATTCTATACAATGATGTGGCATATACACAATGTATATTAAATATATACACTTAACTTTGATATATGAGGTAACTTACACGTCAGTTACTTTTATAACTAGCATATTCAGTCAATCAGTGACGCCCAAAACACATTTGCACAATAAAAAACGGTATAAATACAATCAAAATCTTCGAATGGGAGACATCAGAAGCCATATTTCTGCTACCATACAGGCGCATATTAAACATGTTATAATGCACAGTGAATCGAAAATACGTGCACAAATTTTCATTTAATCAGTCAACAGCTTAAAAAGAAGTGGAGTCTTGAGTAAAAATTGAAGTAACGAGCCAAACCAATAGAAAACAACCAACCAACTAAATCGATAATATCAAAGCCGTAGTTATTAGTCAGTTTATATTGGCGCCATCAACCCCAGAAAGTCTCGGGATCTATAGATAAGCCGCAGCCTATGCGTCAGTATGTGTTTGTATGTCATGTCCTCCATTTATGTTTTTTTAGTGCCCAACCGGGGCCTAGAGGCCTGGAGGGGGCTATTAAAACGGGTTCATTATTTGGACCCAAAAAGTGACATACAAAAGGTTTCGTCAAGGCCTAGCACAAAAACGGTAGCATGTAGCTATAAACATGAGTGGGACGAAATGTGTTAAAAGTATCAAGGTAGATGCGGGAACTTTTTATTTCTTTAAATAATGAACGATATGTTTGTAATTTTGTTTTAAAGACGAAAATTTGCAACTTTTTTGGAGATATATGACATGTACAATTATGATGCAACAATTATGTTTAGCAACAATGTCTATGGCCAATTCACTTGTGACGCAATTAATTCATTGTTGAATTTAAGCAACAATGGATTAAAAGCGCGACTATTGGGTTTGGTGTCACTTACATATTTGTTCATTGCAGTTAATAGAACAAATGAAAAACAGACTATGTTCATTACAGGCAATAATGATGTTCTAATATAAATCTTATGATTCGAATGAAATTTGGATGTAATCAGTAAAATAATTCTACCCGTAAAATTACACAAACTTTGTTTTTATTTTTGTTAAATACAAATCTAAAGTGTGGTCAAATTAGATTAATTTAGAGTTTTGAAATACATAAATATAGCATATCTTTTCTCATACAACAATGTGCATAATTATATGCTTTGACATTTAACGGAGAAGTGGAAAAGATACATATATCGATAAACGTGGGAACGAAAGAGGGGATATTGAAAAATGTAGGTGATGAATGCAATGGAAGGGTTGGAGGTTGGGGTCTTGGCCCTCTACGATGGCTTGTTTCTAATCCAATGAGTTTATTGGATCAACAAATAAATAATTTATATAGGATATACAACGATAGTTTTTTTTAATTAAAAAATATATAAAACCTTGATTTAGTTTGCAATTATGTGAGTTTGTAAGCAATGCATAAAAGTCATACTAAAGATTCGGTTGGTTTTTTAATACATGATAAAAAGTGAAAAGAAACTAGATAGATAGATGGATAGAGAGAGAGAGAGGGATTGATAGAAATATGAAAATTAAAGAGTGAATGATAGATGGATGAAGAGAGCAAAATACCGACAGAGAGAGAGAGAGGGGGGGGGGGAGGGAGAACAAGAGAGAAAGGTGAGTAGAGATAGGCGGTGTCCAGAGAAAAA
>LQRL01140454.1:15970-31030 GCA_001703475.1 Hydroides elegans
AACCAGAGGCAAAGAATTTCAAAAAGATGATAAATAAGCAACCGAAAGAGAAGGCTAATAAAATGACATTAAAGTGGTACGGTTTATAAAATGTATATAATATATGATGAAATTACGAATCCTGTTGTTATAATTTAAATAAGTGCATATTCAACAAAAGGCTTTATATACTTCATTTATTACGAAAAAAAAAATAAAAAGGAAGAGAAAGTGGAACGGTACAATAATTTTGTTTTATTAATCATAAGCATGTTATAAATCATTAGCATGTTATAAATTGGCAAGGAATTTTATCACTTTCATTTTGAGAAAGAATGGGGACCAGTAAAAGTTCGCGGGAAAAGTATGCGCAAAAGACTGATTAGCCAAACAAACGCATTCAAGGTGAGCTTGTTAAAATCTAACAAATTTCTTATTTCTGAAAGGACATCAAATCGCCAAGTCTTGGTAACTATATAATATTGTTGCCCTTTTCTTATCATTTCAAGTCATCTTACTTTTTATGTTTGGATATTGTTGGAACTTGTTCTTTCAAGGTGTCTTAGATTTACCCGCGAACACACGTGAGAGAAATTTTATTTAATTTGGTGTTTTTGTCACATTCTTTGCATGAACCTGGGGCAAATAGTTTTAATGCTCATCCCAGTATGAACACTTACAAATGTGATGATGCACATTATGAAAGTCATCCAGAACCATGTTATAAAAACCTAATGTCAATCCATTATCTCTGAAACAATTTGTCACAATAGTTTTTCCACTCGCGACGTCATTAAACGGGAATTAATGATAAATTTAGATAACCAAGAATAATGTTTTCGAATTTTTACAAACGAGAGCGTTTGAATGAATGATTTTAGGAAATATATATAGTTATAGCCTTGGCTCCATGGGAAGCGCTTGATGGGCAAATGTGGCGTTTGTTTCTTTGACTGAATTGCTATTACTTGTATTAGGTCAACCTTTGGTAGTGCATTTTGCAAAATGGTCAAACATGGCGATTTTTAGATACGCTAATTTGTACGGGCTATACATTTGAATGAAAGGTGCTACATGTACTAATGTTGGTCGTCGCTATATGGAATGCTCTTGCTGTACAATCTGTAACAATGTACCTTTTGATGGTTTCAACTGAATTGTGAAAACCCTTTTTTTTAGTTAGCATATGGTGATATTTGATAATATCTGGGGATAGTCCCTTAAAATATTTTAGCCAAATATGTTCTATATAAAACCACTGTGAAAAATAATACGAGAACCACTGTGTCATCTTAATGTTAATATGTTTTAGTGTCAATGTAATTATTTTGCATCACATTGTTTTTGATATATATTTAACCTTAACTCCAAAAGATGGCATTGCTGTCCATGTTAAATATTATAATGGATATCTCAGATTCAGTTGTTGCGCGTACGGACATCCTATTTTACACCCCCTATATACTCTTCAAAATCGAGTGGAGGTGTTTAGTGTTTTAACTCCTTACAATAAGATGTGGTTTTCCTACTCGACGAGAAAAACATCAAGTTCATATTGTGCAAAAAAAGAAGATAAAAAACCATCTCGTTATCAGGACTGTATTTGGACCTGATGTCACAGCCATGCGTACTGCTGAATAAAGTAATCTCAGGTCGCAAGTGGTGCATGGTAAGAATTCATTTGGAGCTTAAAATGTTTGCGTCCTCAGATGAACTAAATCCAATAAAACAAACGGCACCCGGATAAAAACACCAGATAACAACAGGCCTTTAGCGGTCGCCCAGTCGCCTATGCGACTTACTTTAAAGTCGGGCGACTAATTTTTTAGAGTTAGTCGCCCGACGCGCGACCAACTTTTTGGCTCGCTTCAATATTTTTACTTAAGTTGAGTTCGTGATTTGACCAAATACAAAATGAAATAATAAAGTAGATTTCTGCATAACGCTTATTTTCGCTCGCCCCTTAAGCGCTCGATTATTGTTTCAAATATTATTCCTTCATATATTGCATAATTTAGCAGATGCCTTTATCGGCTATAGATTACTTATGTGGGTGTCAACTACGACTTTTCTCAGATATTGGTTTTGCTTAGAGAAACCATCCCCTAATTATCTAAGTTGCTACGAATACATGTCGCATTGTATGGTATTGCAGGGTGTAGCATAAGCCAGAATTCTGCCACGGTAATTTTTCGAGGCTACATGTATTCTACCTCGGTAGATTCGATTTTGCCTCGGCTTTTCTTCGAGGGTTCCTATATTCCGCCTCGGTTCTTTCAATTTCTCCATCGGTAATTTTTCGAGGGTACCTCAATTCTGCCTCGGTAATTTTGATTTACCCTCGGAGTTACCGAGGGTTTCGACCCTTTTGCTACACCCTGTATTGATCAAATAATTTATGGTATTGTTATGTTCGCCATAACACACTTCATGTCGATCATTTCAGTTTTTATTGGTTCCAAAAGTTCAATTAACTCAATTTTCATGCTCCATAAATCGATTTTGGGATAAGTCGCTAGATTGTTCGTTCGGACAGAAGAGGATTTATCTATTTGGATCAAAGTACATTCCAATTGAAGCATTATCTGAATTCATTATCTCTGTAATTGATGACAGGTATGCACATAAGCCTTCGCATTTCGCCAATGGCGAAGGTGAAATCCATTTGGCGAAGGAGAACTGACACCAATTCGCCAAATTGGCGACGGTAAATTTTTGGCAAAATTCATATTCTTGTGAACAATTTTTTTTCATACATTTGTCATAATAATAATATAAACGAGGATTTTTTTCTCGCGCCTTCGGCGCTCGATTTACTGACATTAACTCTGACTTTAATATATAAATTAATCATCTTAATACAATTTATTCATGTATTGTACATATATCAGTTGCGTTTACCCATATTGGTATAAGGTGCAATTTTATATTTCTAATATTGAAATCCATACTTTCCATTTGGGCGGGGTCAGGTATTTTGCTACCCAAAAACCCGAAGTCGATACTCGACCCGATATCTCGAAGTTTTCACTTGAGTTAATTATTCAAATGGTATTTGTTTACCAAGATATGCTATCTTTTTATCAAATATAAGATTTCATGTAAAATCTCTTTTATGCAACAAATCTTAATTGGACAATCTAGAAATGTTTTTTTTTATGACAGAACATCATTAATCTCAGTTGAAGTATATATATATTTTTTCATTTAATCCTATTAACGATTTACAAATAATGCAGTATTT
Organism: Hydroides elegans; assembly: GCA_001703475.1. Taxonomy (NCBI): domain Eukaryota; kingdom Metazoa; phylum Annelida; class Polychaeta; order Sabellida; family Serpulidae; genus Hydroides; species Hydroides elegans. Next base: position 19,194 of record LQRL01140454.1, read on the forward strand.
CGGGTACCCGTAACTAAATTGGGTTCGGGTACCCAAGCGATTATCCGGTATCCGGTTACCTTAGAAACCCGACGAAGCCTTAGTATCCATGATACGATTTCTCTACAAAACATCTATGTATTCGTTGTTCCCCATAGACCTATGTACAAAAGTTACATAATCTATTAATGTTTTTCCTGATGGATATATTAATATAGTTTGGTCGCGCCTAAAAAGGGATATACATGTCATTCTATAACATAATGAAAACATTAAATCTGGTATGGAAATGAAACAGTCGCCCGACAAACTTTTCGGTTCTACGAACAGATAGTAGGAGTTAGTCGCCCGATCGCGACCATCAAATTTCGGTTAAGGTCAAGACCTTCGATAGACGTTGTGTTGCGTTAAGTAGAAATGTTATCGATACAATGAACATTCGTGTGTTGTTTTGTGTAATTTACAAATTTGGCGAAGGTAAATTGAATTTGGCGAAGGTGAATCAAAAGTCCTTCGCCAAATTGGCGAAGGTAAAAAAATCCTTATGTGCAACCCTGTCTGATATGAATTAGTTGGGCGACTAACTTTTCGGTCGGTCGAACACCTTTTTGAATTTCGGTTAAGGTAATGCCCTGGAACAAAGTTAAAGATTAAATATGAATAATTATATATAATAATTTACATCTGGCCCATAACTGGGGATACTAACATCAAGACTGGCCGAGAATAGCAAATTGTCAGAAAAAAATAAGTCGGCCTTTCGAGTCAACAGTTAATGAAATCTACCAACCCGAAAGAAAATTCGCCGGCCCGAGCATTGAACACGAAGAACTAAAGAAATAACAATCAAATGTTTAATATAAAAATAACGCAGTTTTTGAAAATCTGCCGACCCGAGAAAAAAAATTCCGACCCCGGACCCGTGAGCTTCCACTTTCAGAGAATGTGAAAACTATCAATTTTTTGTCGGTCCGGCGGACCGACATGTCCAATATTCTGTCGGTCCGGCAATTTTTGTATCGGTCCGGTATAAAATCACCTAAAATAATCGGCAATTTTTTATCGGTCAGCAGGACCGATAAATTTAAAACTTTGTCGGTCCGGCCAAATGTTTGTTGGTCCCGGACCGACGGACCGACGGTTTTCATATTCTCTGCACTTTTACTATATTATATTAACCTTATATTAACTGACAGTCTAAATTAACCAATGTATAATTTTGAATTCGAGCGCCAAATCCGTGAGCGATTTTTTTTACGGCCGAGATGATAAAAAGAGACCACTTCTCTGTTGAGTAACCAGAAATCGATGATAACTTCAAAGCGAATAAGCATTGCACATTGTATGACGGCATACTTTGAAGTCAAGTTTGAATTTTGAACACTTTAAACTAATTGAAAACAGATTGTCTATTTCGAATCATTGGATGTGAACAAATAAATGAAAGTTATAAAAAAACCTTATGTTGGGGTTTCCTGAGAGTAACACCACTAAAGACACCACAGTAGGGAGTGGTCGGGGCCCCGGGGCTGAACTAACATCGACAGGCCCCCGGGATTTCGGGGCCTCGTCCCATCCCTACACCAAAGCAATAATATTCCTATCGTTATATAGTGAAACTAATTCATATTCTTATGTATTGTTTTAGCTTTCACACACTTCAGAGTCAATCGTTTTGATTATAAGTCGTGGTAAGTCTTTCTTAATTATTGAACTAATAGCTTGTTTCCTGTGCATGCTTTGACATTTTTCTCGTAGATTTTTTGAATAGTCAGCATGAACTAGTAATTAAGATTTTATTTTGCTAAAAATGTATTTAAAAAAAAAATATTAATATGTTAACATAAGCTTGAAGTTGTCAGATAAAACAATAATCTACAGGGATCATCCACCAGTTTTTGCTTCTGTGAATTAATTTTATGGGACATGTTTTGAGTCTGTGCAACATTTATTAAACATATTAATGAAAAGGCCAAGCCAATAAGTTTTGATTTGAAATTAATGGTCAATTTTTCAATATACAGTAGATTCTCATTAATTCGAACTCGTTGGGACCACAAAAATTAGTTCGAATTAACCGTGAGTTCGAATTATCAGTATTTTGCCTTTCGTTCAGGTTTATCAAGTTGGAAGTCACTTCTTAGTTTCAATATCTATTCTATATATAAATAGAGTTTTCAAATAAATTGATACTGTCCCTTAGAATTCATTATCATTTTTATAATGCTATAAAATTACTTGTTTTAAAAATAATCGTTTTAGTTTAACACAAAATAAACTCAAATGCATAAATTCCGTGATTTAAAATTTCAAATGGAACCATTCCATTCAAATTATGCAAGTTATTGTTCATCTAATGAATTGCAATTATTGTCACTAAAGGCAAATGTTGCCTTTGGTTTGTTAACCTAGAACATTTGCTCTGGACCATAACTACTAAGTTATAGAGATGAAAACAACGCAAGTACACAATAGGGAGGGGTATCAGGGTTAATGCTACCTTTGGTCTTTTACCAAATGTCCTTTTGCTCAAAACAACTACCCCTCCACGCATGGGTTCAAAGCAACGCTTGTGAGATATAATGTATAATCCTGATGTGGCAACAAAGACTAATCCTTAATCTGTGGTTACTTTGAGGTTGACTAAAATGCACTTCTTTAAGCTCAAAAAAGCAATGTCAATACAAAAAATTGTCTTACAAATGGGAATTTTCAGGCTAAAAATTGGTTCGAATTATCCGTGTATTCGTTAATTCGAACTTTTACATTGTGTTAAATGGGAGATTTTGGCGGGACCGAAGGAATCAGTTCGAATTAACCGATAGTTCGAATTATCAATGTTCGAATTAACGAGAATCTACTGTATTGATTTACCTTTTCCCCCGCCGCCGGTCATTTTGAGAAATTACTGAGTTCTGATAAGTAAACGTTGGAACCATGTCCGTCCGTCTGTTTTACCATGTGAATGACCAAGTGAATTTTGAATATTCCAAACATATTTATCCCCCGTGAAAACGAGGGGATATAGGGTTGAGCTTGTCCGTCTGTCTGTCTGTACGTCTGTCTGTCCGTCTGTCTGTCTGTCTGTCTGTCCCGTTTGATGTGGGGTACTTTGTGCACGCGAGTTTGGTATGAAGGAGTTAAGCTAGAAGTTTCAAATATTATACACGTATAAAGCAAGGTCTGAAGTCGTGCCTCGTCAAGGTTTTTTTCTCGATCGGTTGAAAATTGTTGATTCTGGAGCACTTTAAAAATTGTCGATTTTAAACTTGTTTTCAGATGCCAAACACTTTGTGCAGGCGAGTTTCGTCTGAAGCAATTGAGCTAGAGCTTTCAAATTTTATAAACGTATAACTTAAGGTTTGAAGTCGTGCCTCGTCAAGGTTCTATCGGGATCTGTTAAAAATTGTCGATTTGGGGGCACTTTAAAAATGGTCGATTTTAAACTTTTTTTCAGATGCCAAGCACTTTGTGCAGGCGAGTTTGGTCTGAAGCAATTGAGCTAGAGCTTTCAAATTTAATACACGTATAGACCAAGGTCTGAAGTCGTGCCTCATCAAGGTTTTATCTGGATCGCTTGAAAATTGTCGATTCTGGAGCACTTAAAAAAATTGTCGATTTTAACATTTTCACCCGATGTTAAGTACTTTGTGCACGCGAGTTTGGTATGAAGGAATTGAGCGAGAAATTATTAATTTAATACACATATAAACGAAGGGTCTGAAGTCGTGCCTCGTCAAGGTTTCATCTCGATCGGTTGAAAATTGTCGATTTTGGAGCACTTTAAAAAGTAGCGAAAGTTAAATGATTTTTCTTTTACGGGCCTTGTCAGCTCCGTCTCAATAGTATCTGTAATGTGCTTATAGAAACATAATTTAATGTAATAAAATTATCTTTTTGCTTCACTGGCCCTGTCAGTTGTCTCTCAAAAGCATTTTGGATGTGATATATGTGCTCGTGCTTATAAAAGCATATTTTCTTTAAGTTATAAATTGAGGATACTTTTGCCAACTGGTCTCGTCAGTCCAAGAGATGTCTTCAGAAAGAAGTGAATGATGATGCAAGATGTTACTCTGTTTTTCTTTCATCACATGATCTTGTTTATTCGCACAATAGTTCGTTATTTCCAAGGTTAATATTAGTTAAAACTGACCATCCTGCATATACGAATTGTTGAAGTTCACGGGGGATCCAAGGTCACTGACCTTCTAGTTGAATTCGCTTTCGAATTTTTCATGATTGTCACTGTGAGATTGATTTCTTTGATTTTTTGCGTCTTCTTTCGTGATATCACTGTGAGATCTATTTTCAGCCGCTTTTTTGTGACTTTTTCATGGGACGAATGAAACATCAATAGATAGACTATATCACTTTAACTGTATGTGTCACCCACTTGACTAAGCAATTAACATGTCTTATAACCATTAGTTACTGAAAAGTTCAGAATTGTAAAATAATTTCTTATTTAAAAATGCTACCACTTCATTAACATTTTGAATAAAGTTTGTGTTTCAATTCATCAAACATGAACTGCAAAATACTTATTATTTTATAGGCATGAAATATACCATAAAATATACTGTGCCCGAACATATCAAACATCTTATCTTTACATATCTTTACATATCTTTGCAAAAGACTTCAAATTTTCACAAAATAAATACAATTGCATTTGCCTGAATGTCATTTAAATTGAATGCCATATTATTTAATTTAGAAACGACACAACATGCTACTTCATTAAAAATGCAAATATTCTCAAAACTACCACTCCAATATGACCACCGTATCTTCAAACTGCAATAGCAACATCTGGTATACAAAAAATACTTTTCAGGGTCAGATATTATCATTAATGACTCTGAAGTGCTACCTTAATTGCAAGCCGGATATTTTCTGAAATCTATCACTCAAACAAGTTTATAGTCTTTATTAAAACGCCTTCTTATTTTTCAAAATAATACATTGAAACACTGAGAATTAGTACATAGATTAAAAGTCGAATATCTTCTGGAAATATCACTCAAACATGATTACAGTTCATAACATTATTAACCAGATATTCGACTAAATTTTAACTCAATAATATTTACACCAAATATATCCAAGCAATTTTTGACTCCATAAACAAGGATAAATAACAAATAAAGTTAATATTTTCAAGCAATTCCTTTCAACAAAACCAGGATAAACCATAAAATAATTCCTATATAACTATATTGATATAAATATATAAAAAAAAAAAAAAAAAAATCAATTACCATTTCTTTTTCAGAACAAATCCGTGGCTTATAACACCACCTCATAAACACGATTTCGTTTATTAATTACTGTGATAACATATTATCATTTCCGGCGTAAAAGCTGTCTTTCAGCATAGATGAATTGCACATAAAAGCTGTTAAAAACTGATAGTGCATGAGGGTTGAGTTTGGTATTCACGTTTATTATTCATATTATGATGTGAAAATCCTTTAGATAACATATTATTTGCTGATGTTTTAAACAGTGTATACTCATTTCTTCTGTAATTGACTGTCATTGTTTATTTATTATTTTATTTATCTATTTATTTATTTATTAAAAGTACTTTAAATAATTTGGCATTCCAAAGCCATGTTTAATTTGCAATACATTTAAAAAACCAAAAAAAAAAGAACAAATTATATATTGTTTCTTTCACATTGATTTATAATATTGAAGCTAACATATATTACACAATCGCTTAATAATATAAACTTATCGCAGATAATTTTGCATTGTTATACGTCATTGGATATCTCGCGTAAATATATTTGATGCTATCTACATATACTGAACAATACCATATACAAAAAAAACATAAACAACAAAAACTATTTATATATAAACACAATGAGAGATATGTAATAAGTACAAATATATAAATGCATGTATACATGTTTACCTGTATACTATGTACATTTTATAGGATAAATACAGTACTGAATGCAGCAAGAGTGAATATCTAATATATTGACATTTAGTTTATTTTACAATAAAAATTTTCTAGAATATTAACAGTAGTATATATACAGCTACAAAAATTAATGTTTTTTTTTGCATAAGCATATTGCATCGTCATTCAATAATGCGAAATACCTAGGTTTATATAAATAAAGATTTGAATAATGGTAAATAAAACTATGAAATACTAGAGTTGGTATTGTAGTTAAATCATGCACATCATTTAAAATTTTAATCTATAATAATAGAATAACTATGATTCAACATTATGAAATAAGGTTTATAAATTTTAATTATTTCTTTTCACAAATTACGATTGGTAATTAACCATATATTGTATAAGTTATCATAAATAAATATTTAATTTGGGTTTACATAAAAGTATAATATAACAATAATAGAATAAAATTATAAATACACAAATACTTCCATCGGTTATTGCCATTACCCTTGAACTCCATAGTTTGCTGCTCTATTGGGTATTGGAGTCAAGGCGGCTCACTGGAACCGCCAATCTTTTTCCAATATCCCATAAACCTACTGGTTATTCGTCCGTATTACCCTTGAAACCCATAGTTCACTGCTCTGTTCGGTATTGAATTCAAGGCGACTCACTAGAACTGCACATCATCACCCAATTTCCTCACTCAATACACAAGTACTTCCATCAGTTATTGCCCCCTTTGAATTTCACAGTTTGCTGCTCCGTTTTTTATTGGGTTCAAGAAGACTCACTAGAACCGCCAATCTTCATCCGAAACCCTCAACTCAATATCACGATGCAGTTACTTATTGAGATGTTCAAACGCCTTCATGAATCGTTGGCGCTCTGTTTCGCGCTCTACCAATTTTCTATAGGCATTGGCAACGCCAAGGATGTCTTTCGCCGCTTTACAAAGGTGCAGCTCGCGCGTTAATGGTTAAATTAAGCCCTATTACGTTTTCGGGATTGAGGTATATAGCTCTCAAAATCAACATCAGAATCTGCCATGCAGGGCATACCATTTGGAAAGCATTTCAGTCCTGACACGACGTCTTTGTTCGCAGGCCTCTTCTATACTCCATGGCAGGCCCTCTACTTCCCTTCTTTTAAAACCGACCGTTTGCTCTGTAGTGCTTTTGGTTGCCGCTTGGAAGCCGTAATACATTGTTTCTACATCTTCGAGGTCCGATCAACCTAGCTTCACTTTGATTCGTTTACTAGGTCGTTCCTAATATTTTCATGAAACTGAGAAAAACGCGTTTTTCTAAATGGTCCCAGATCTAAGTCCACAAAAAGCATGTAATCAAGAAAAATGTATATAATCAATCAAATGAAAAAAGTAAATAATATCCTATTTTATAAAACTGTTTTAACATACTATCCTGAAAATTGTGTATGATCTTCCTAAACATAAAGTTAATTGATTACTCATTGAGAGTCAATTTTGAATGTGATTCTTACTTGAATATATACTACAAACGCTACAATTTTCGAGTTTTTTTTTGCATTGAAACAGGAGCACATACTCAAACATAAACTACTGGTTATATATGTTCGCTAAAGTCTTCGGCGTTGTCGTTAACATGCATGTCTGCAAAAACCTTTCGTTTGATTGGGGAGACACGCTCCATGACTTTCAGAATCCCTTCTTGTTTCTTTTTTGTGTGGATATTCCTAGATTTGTCTCATGGTGTCTTTGCATTGATCGAATTTGCTGTCGTAGAAAATGAACTTCTACGTATTTTTCGACAAATCTGTTTTGAACTGTAATGTGCGGGAATCGCATTTGAATTTAACCTCACTTAAGTCGGCAAACAGCGGTAAAGTCACTTTTGTTGCTCTAAGCCCTTTGACCTGAGGCTAATGCTAGGTAATCCTCAAGATTCATGAGCACTTTCATGATTTCGCCTGATTTATCGATTAATTCAGCCAAGTCAGCCCAATTTCAATATTTCCGCAGTTTTTTCATACTTTTTGCCCATAATCCCATGCATGAAATCAGCCGTCGTTAACGTATGACCGCGTTCTAGATTTATAATTTAGAATGATAATTGATTCAGGGCCCCAGTCTTGATTTACAATTGTAACATATGGTCCAATTTTTATTTTTGACCTCCATAACTATCAGCCCAAATTGTTGGTTTCGGGCAATCTGTTGTAATAAGAGACTTTGCATTCGCCAAAATAATGTCACTCGCTTTCCGACCGCATAATGCCTGATGCTCTGGTGTAACACAGAAGTCTGCTGACAAATACATGTTCTTTGCATATATAGGGATCAATATGATTTTTTTTCATTTCGACAGAAAAAATGTCTTTGCGAATCTTGATATTTTTCCCGTGCGTGATCTTATTTTTGATTATGTTCAACTGCTGTTTTACACATTGTGCATTCACCCGGCTCATGATAAGATTCATCGACGCTCGCGCATTTTATTTTTATCGTTAAACATGTGTTGCACTCGCGGTTCGCCGAAGCCTTTATATTCACTAGGAAATATTCGCCGGGAGAGTACTTAGGACCCATGACCCCTTTGGATAGTCTTCCTACATATCTGGATCAACAGAAAAAACATGTTGATTTTGGGATAGATTATTATTTCTCCACGTTTTTCTTTAATTTTCAATCATATTTTTTTCGATATTTTCATGATTCTTTATAGGAACTGATATTTAAAACATAGATACCTTTATTGGTATGGTGGGCCTCAAGGTAACGACGGGTCAGGGCGTGTACTCTGGGAGAAGGACCTTTTACTGGATGGTAAGAGTTTATATGTTCGGCAATTCCAGTAGAATCAAACTTTGTTTCCAGAGTAGTTTTTCCAAGTCCTTCTCTTTTAGGAGAAATCAAATCTTGTGGACGTTACGACCTTTTCCGTTGTACCGCAGAACAAGTTTAATAATTCAATGTATATACGACATAATGTACTTCCAGTAGAATCAAACTTGGTTTACGGAGTAGTTTTTCCACGTCCTTCTCTTTAAGGAGAAATCAAATCTTGTGGACGTTACGACCTATTTCCGTTATACGGCAGAACAAGTTTAATAATTCAATGTATATACGACATAATGTACTTCCTAAATCGACTTTAGAGAGCAACCGTAGTAGGCTCAATAGATGGGGAATCATTATCTAAACTCAGATCTATTCTTATCTCAAAAAACAACAAAAGTGTAGTTATGTCATTTTTCAATTGCACGCTAAGATATGTACAAAGATAACTATCTCAGATGAGTCGTTGGGAGAAATGAAGACACGTTTCAAGGTAGCTTGGTACAGGATGTCTACGGACTGGAAATAGTATGATGAGGTTTAGTTCTTACGGCTGTACCCCTTAAAGTATAGAAGGTCTCTTTTGACGAAGGGAAGAAAAAAAAAACTGATGTTATAATGGATAAAAATACCTTGAACTAAATCACAATTTAGGGTTGCAAAATAATATGGCACAACATAAGGGAAGGGGTTTGATTGAACTAAAGTACCATACAAGTTTTACACCCATTGAAAAAAGTAAATTAAATGATATATTTGATTAAATATGGCCCTGATTGACGAGAAATCGGAGGTCATCAACTCTGATAAAAAATTATTTCAAATTCCTTTGACACAACCTTTGATTGAACACAATGTTTGACAAAAAACTATCCTCTCACAATCCTTCAACGAGAATTTAAAATAGTGAGTAGGGATCTGGACTATATTAATCCTACTTGTCACTCACTCTGTGCAAAAAGAGTGTATTGATAATGAAGATGGTCTTGAGCTTTAAACTTAAACGTACAAGGCGATTCAATAGTATTTTCTTTTTTGTTTTTCCTAGTATGAGCTAATCCATATGATTTTAGCACCGAGGTCCCAAGCCAGGTTAATGAAAAATGGACATACGATACTTGTATATGATTTGACTCTAGATTCGTCGAATTGCCACTTTAATTTGCTACAACAAGGCACCTTAAGATGAGTTAGTTGACTAAATAAGCTTTATAAGAGCATTTCAATGGTGGTTAAGCTCACGATTGTGTATTAATTGAGAAAGATAAGGACAAACATTTCTTTAATATTTTTTTTTGTATCTTGAAATAATTGTTTATTTATTCGCACTAAATGCTGTACATCTATTAACTCTAATAATTTCACCTGACTCTTCCTAGTTACGTGAAAGAGAAGGCATTAGCAACAAAAGCAGTCATTTTAAAACAAAGTTTCCAAAAAGATTTTATTTACAACGGGATCTTCAGTAAATTTGGACTTTTCTGAGTCATGGAGTAACATATGAAAAGAATGGGCTGAATTCAGTTTCCTAGAATGCTGTGTTCGCTTGTTTTTTCAAACGAAAATTTCACCCTCATCATTGTCTTGATGAGGTAAATTGTGTTGAAACAAAGCAAGAGGAAGTCATTTGTATATCACCAGAACTATAAAGGCCTTAAGGATATGCAGCTATATCTGAATATCAACATCTAAATAGATTCGTTCTTAAAATAATATAACAAATACTGAGACATAGGATAAAAGGGGATCAGATCTCATCGAAGGTATCGATTCTATGTTTATATACTCGAACATACCAGTAGGAAATACAATTGTTGGTTTTGTATATGATCCGTTAATGCGCACAATACTGGTAAGCGGTAGTTATGGTGCTTTAATGCAGCAAATATTCATCCATTCACATTACCTCATCTATGCACAAGACCGCCATAACCAAGGTGATTGCACTCCCCACGAATTTTGAAAAGCAATAGTCGAATTGCTCTGAACACTTGGGATATGTTAAGCATACCGATATCTAAGGCATGTCAACGATATGGTGGTGTGTCTAGTAAAAGCTTCACTTCGTGAGTGTAGGCATGACCTGGAGCAGGACACCCAACTGACAACTACTACTGATGTATTGAAGCAATGCTTTGAAAACAGCTTAAAAATAACCATGGAAACATCGATGCAACTCACTGCTATTTGACACTGATGTAAAGTTTCTGGAAATGTCAAAGAGGTAAATAGGGTATTGGCATATGACAACTTAAAAACGTATTTTTGTGGAGCAGGAGAAAGCCATGATTGACCGCTCTGTGGTCAAGAATTCCACGTTCCTCGAACGTGCAGTTAGAACATTTTTTGCTTCTGGACCTGATTTTCCATCCCGGATGAGGTTGGCTGGGATACGTTGTACGACATTTTTTTAGTATATGGAGTACACCCAATGATAAATCTTACTATATAAAGCTGCAAAATTTATCCAAACATAATTGATATTTCAATACAGTGGATGATGAGAGAATCATATGATGACCGCTTGCGGTCTACTGGATCCTGGTTTTGGAATAATTAAAGTGTTTGCAGATTTTTCGCTAAACACGGCCATTTTTCATACAAGTTTTCCAAACAAAAACCAAACAATGCTGAAACCACACTTAAATCAACATCAAATGTTAAGATAATATTAATCATGTCACTAAGTATATAGTTTACCCAAACATTTGGTCACTGTTGTATTGTTTTATTTGTAATACGTTTTTAACTTGTTTTCTGACTTTTTACTAAGATAATTTCATAATAAAAAATGCACTTACGTCTTGAATAAGTTTTCAAAACACCCGTCCCTCGTCTTGGGCAAGTTTTTTTTAAGCACCCACCCACCTGCTTATCCTCTGTTGAAAGGGTTCGGAATATGGCGATGTAGTGCTCGTTCTTTGGGACTGGTCTTATTCTTTCCAAATTTAGTCTCATATCAGTGACGTTGAATGGGCTTACGAAATCAATGACGTCTTTCATTGTGCTGCTTGTATTGAGGGCCTGTAGGAAAAAAAATAGAATAAATAATAAAGGCACGCATGTTGTGTCTTTATAAATTTGAAAGCCAAATTATACTCTCCATCTAGCATC
>LQRL01140454.1:32764-45594 GCA_001703475.1 Hydroides elegans
TGGTGACGCGCCAGCCAAAGTTCGTCTTTGCTGTAGAGGGGTTGCCTGTTGGCTGATGTAGTCAAGGCCGATCTCCCTAAGACCCACAACGTCTGGTCTCCTGAGAAGTGACTGCAGTTGATTCCATAGTCGATCGTTCAGCATGTCTACTTTCTTTGGATGAACGCCCACGGTGATAAGTAGGCGACCATCAGACCGCAAATGTTGGAGGGTGGTCGCGTCCGGATACGCCTCGGGATCACAGAAGGACGTCACCGCGTACTTCGTATGACATTCTGGTCGCGCATTGTGATCCAAGATGTTTGACGGAGACATACCCATAGACCAGTCGTGGCGGCCTCGAACCATCCGATCGAAGTGGAAATGTGTGTCTGCGAAGTTGAGACGTTCCGGTTCCCTCGATGCACCCTCGGATTTAGGACCGACATCGATTTGGACTTTCAACCCTGCTCTGACTTCCGTGACCTGTCGGGATGTAGATGTAGTGGTCGCTTCAACAACGGTATCCACATCGGATGGCGGCACAACCTCAGAAGCTGGCTTTGGCCACCGACCTTCCACCTGCTGTCTGTCTGTATACTACTTATCTAGTATACACATCAGAACGGGCACCGCGATCAGAGCAGCTATACATGATGGTGGTGACTGAGAGTAAGTTGCTGGCCACTCTCTGAACAACTGGCTTTCCAACCACTGTACGAGTCGAAGATCTTCTTCGGCGATGACACTCTGCGTCCTGTAGACCGGATAAAGCTTCTCTCTAAGGACATGCTCTAGCAGCGCATGAAGGTCAGAACTGCCAATTATAGCCATCGACACTGCAATGAGGAAGTTTCTCCACATTTCTGCTAAGCCGTTCAACTCGTCGAAGTCGTTTCTCCGCATCGGGACCATGGCAAAAGGAAGGTGAGCTCGTCTCCGGTGTCGCATAGCCACTCTCTTCTTGCTCTTTTCGGTCGAGAATGTACATTCAGGGAACCGACACGCTTTGGTTTTTTTTCGCTTGCACCTCTGCTCCCCTTGCTCTTCCTTGAGATCTCTTCCTTGACGACGGCGCACTCTCATACTGCCTCTTCTCCGAAGATTCTTCCTCCAACCCGACCTTTGGGGGCTGCTTTTGATCAAAAAGAATTGACGTCCTATTAACATTCAATATCCCTGAGGTGTGATGGGTTTGTTGAAGCTGTGAAATCGAAGCTACGTTTCCCTGAACTTGAGTGACATTCTGATTTGCTGGTGTAACCGAAGCTTGAAATTCCTTATATGAGACCCTCCGGTCTCCTATAAAACGGGATACCTCCTCTGGTCGATCTTTATATCGGATGTCGGTAACCATGGGCCGCTTTAGCGGCTATACGTTGCAGCTCAATCAATGTTTCCTCCGACCGTTGTGCCTGCTCCCTCTGCGCTCGAGCTCTCTCTTCCGCCGCCTTCTCTTCCTTCTTTCGCCATTTCGCTTCCTTCTCCCTGTATTCCTAACTATAGGTTATTTAACAGTGAGTATGAACTTGCTTAACTAGTGGTTACCTGTTACGGATATACGTCCAAGTAAAAGCACAATTTAGCTACACTAGTCTTGTATATGAGTACAAACACACAGTTTTTGTATTTGTACGCTTTCCGATTAAAAAACTTGATTATTTTAACCACAAGTTGTAAAGCGGTGAACACCAGTCGGACTATTGGTAGTTATAACCATATTTGACATTTATTTTTGACTACGTATACTTTAAATAAAAAATGTAGGCCTTTTTACGACTTTTGATAGTTTTGACCGAATTCGTGAATTTTATTTAACTACTAATACTTTTAGCCGAATTCGTTATTGTTTATGCTTATGACGATGTGCAGTTGCTCTATTCGATAAACAGGACAAGTCAACTGATTTACCAAATAAAAGCCGACATCACGAAAGTGAGCGATAACTCAAATTTGCACTGCTTTCCAGGAAGGGGGCTAACATATAGTGCTTAATAAAACCTGTTTATAACGAGATGTATAACATTGATTACTCATACTAATTCTTGTGAGAAGTTTAATAGAAACAATCGAAATAAAAGTTCATTCAAATATCAATAGTTAAATGTATATAATTCTATGAATAGTAATTAAACCTTCTCACATAGATATGCGCAACGATATATCATCCATAAAAAAATAATGCACTGGTAACCATAACTCGAAAGTCGTCTGTTAGTCGGAAAATTTCAATGGGAATTATTTTGTTATATATTAAAATACAGCTTATTAATGCTTGTTCAAAGAAAAAAAAGTTTCGTTTCTATAACTTTAAATAATTTTTTTGCGTAATCAACTATTATTTTCTAATCAATCGTAACATTGTAAAAGAAGAAATATTTAGAAAACTAATATTGTACTTAATTACTTTATGCTTTCCTTTTTTCATTCAAATCGACAAATAACCTTATTGTTTAACCGATTAAAATCGCCTTCGTGAAGCGCTGCTGTTATGTTTCACGTTCACCCAGCTTTCGATATGCATTGGCGATTTTCTAGGCGATCGTTTACAGCTTCACACAAGTGTAGTTCGCGCTCATGCTCTTCCAAAGCCTCCTTTTACATTCCTGCGAATGCATACTCCTCGCCTAGGGCATTGCAGGCGCTTGCCTCGCGCTTGATGTCACCCTTCAAGGAGCAGCGTTTTTTCTCTTTTAGGAGACCTGTTTAAATAACAATGCGGGACACACGAAAATAAAGTTGGTAGATTTAGAATGCCAAGCTGCATAGCTAGATACAATTCCTATTCGTTAAGTTTTTATTTGAAAAATCTGCACATGAAAATGTATATGAATATGATATGTAGATGAAGGACAAGCATTTTTGAGTAATAAAATTAAAACATTTTTTTTTAAAGAATTAAAAGATATACTTCTTCAGGTCATCATCTGATGTGATATGTAGTCATGTAGAGATATTTATTCGAACTCTGTAATTTTATCAAATAATTCATCCATGGTATGCTCGGTTCATTATGTGTATAAAAGAAATAGAAAAAAACATAATGCGTTGAATTGTTGAGATGTTCAAACGCCTTTTGAAAGCGTTGGCGCTCGGTTATGTGCACTCCACTTTCGAAACGCGTAAGCCGTGCCAAGCCGGTCGTTTACAGCTTAACGAAGGTGGAGTTCTCGCTCAATCTCTTCCAAAACTTCTTCGTCCATTCCTGCGACGGCATACTCCTAGCGCTTGATGTCACCCTTCCAGACGCAGCGTCTTTTTTCTTTTGGGAGACCTTTATAAATACAATAAATGAGGGAAACATAAAAATATATACCGGGATTCCAATAATATTAAAAGTTCTTTCTAAACATAAGAATTCAAGTATTACATATTTTGTTAAAAATGATTACTATATGACGATATAAGACCAATTAAATTAGTTAGATTTTGACAAACTTGTATCTTTTATACAATTGTAATAATTGAAAAAAGTGCTTCTGCTTACAAAAAAAGTATCCGGGTGATATCGGCAGCATTCGAGGAGTTCCGTATGTTTGTTGTTAACATCTCCCTTGACTAACTTGACGAAAAAGATAAATAAGATTGAACGAGATCATATAATATTTTGATCATATAAGATTTATGTTTAAGTTTGTCGTTCGGTCTGCAAACGCTAGGACCCAGCCCTGAAACACTTTCACTGAAACCATGCTGAGCTGTCGATTCTGTTTTTTTTTATGCGTAAATAATCAAATTTAACACTCCGTAGGAGTACATCGATCCATCAGGACGGGTATCGCTTTCCTCGCCGCTTGATGAACTAGGATGTACGCTTTGTCAGAGTGTTTCCAGCGTAAAGAGCCTTTCCATGCCAGCCATGTATAAAAGTGACCCGGTTAAAAAATTTCCCTCAACGCGTCCTTTTTTTGAGGGTATCAAGACGGTCGATATACTTCTTTCTGGCTTGCCTCTTGTGCGCTTTGAACACTTGTGCCTGATGCATGTTGGTTTGTCAGCTCGACAGTTTGTGTACTCGCCGCAGCAGTGCCCTTGTAAGGTAACAAAATCCGTGCTAACCAAAAATTCATCAAGAAAAATGATTGGACACTGAGAACTGTGTATAAATCTATGTTAAGTATCACACTAATTTACCAATAACACCTATGTATTTTACATGTAATTGTATTCAAGCAAGTTGTGGTTATTGCAGTTTAAGATGTTCACGGTTTATCAAAATTATGAGCGCATTTATTTTATAATGAACATCACTACAAATTATTATGCTTAGTTACAAATATCATCCAGACTATATCCAGACCCTTCACCTTGGTCTGCCCAAAATTAATCGGATCTAACTTAAATATGAAAGCATACAGGATGCTCGCTAGTTGAAAGGAACTTAATTACCGTCTTGGACGAGACAAGAGGGCTGCGAATCGGCGCGTGGATACCGAGGACGGGCGGCTTGATAGCCGAAAGGGATCCAGCTTCAACAATGTCGCCCGTGTGAGGTCTGCAGTCTTAAAAGGCTCTGAATGCTTAAAGTTGACAAACACCTCGTCACTCACGCTTTCTTGCAGACCTTCTTGTACCATCTTCTTGTGCCATCTTTCTAGTCTCGTCGCCAATGTCCGAGGGCCCTACGGTGCGCTGCAACAACACGTCTCCCCCTGGGCGAGCATTACTCGCATTATAGTAAGCTGAGTGTTCCATTGTGCATTTGTTTATCAGCATATCACTCAAAATTATTCGGCAAAAGATCTATTTTTAAGACACAAGTATATTAAGTATTTCAATTTATCATATATATATTAATAAAGATAAAAACAGACTAATATCGCTTTATACCAAATTTCTCATAAAAAAAACATATATTCATATTTATTTAACTATATTTTAGTCTTATTTAAACTTAATTGCCAATAAACTTAAATTATTAAACAATTTCATTATTTCTTGATATTTTTACTTTGATATATTTACAACGCAATACATTTTTCATATTCAATAATATTACCAATCGAAGTATTAAAAACATTTTATTCATTGACAAGATATTTATGAAGAATTAATTAGAAAATATTCACTATTCTTAGTTACATTTGAACAATTTAACGTCAGTAACGGCCTTCAACAAATCAAGACATTGTTATAGTATTTTTTTAAAATTTTCTTTTGTGATTTATGTTATAAAGTGAAGTGAACTGCATGTATTGAGGACCCGACCTAACATGGGAGAACCACCAAATAGATATGTGCTAACGAACGGTGATCATCACGTCGTATGGTTGACCTAGACTTATGTTTACAACCAACCTCTTACGCTAGATACTGTCACTGTCACACTTAATAGTTGATTACCTTCCCTTTTTATAAAATATAGGAACCCTTTGGTTACCCAATAAACAATGCAGGCACAACTAAACATTATACAAGTTTTTTGATTATTTTCAACCATTTATGAAATGTAAACAGCTTTGAGCAGGTGCATTCCTGATGCGTATTGGTGACATATTAATGTTGATTTCGATATCTAAGCCGAATAAGTTATTCGGGTGAAGTAATGGGACAAATTGTTCTTTATTGTTTGTAGGATATGGATGTTGTTTGCTCTTCTTGCCGTTTTTAATGATATTGTTTAAAAATCCATAAAAGTATATAATTTTGCTAAGGGGGATGCCTCTTGTTTTGGTTAGTGTTCGATGTCTATCTATTCAAATATATTTAGCACAGTATATATAGATAGTTTATTTTATTCATCAGTGCTAAGAGAAATAAATAAATTCCCTGTTTTTGAATGATTCCTTAATGAATCAGGTCTGGATCGCCTCGTCCTATATAATAACCGCTCGAAAATATGTTAGAACACCAGCCTTTGTAAATGAAAGACTTCATTCAAAATTCCCAAAGGCCTGTATATGAAAATCATGCACCTGGTCAACAGGCGATTAAAAATAGTTCTCTTTCAAGGGTAGGTGTTCAGGGAAACTTTTCGGGAATCTTAATGGTATCTCAATGTATATATGACATGAAACACGGTCACGGACCAGCTATTGGTACCCATCCTCGCCAATGGAAGTGGTTCAATCCCAAAACAATGATTCGTGATATAAACCTTAATATAATCTTATACGTTTATTTCTAATCCAACTATTGTAAAACAAAAACAGATTCCCATGCATATGACCAGGTTCGTAGCTGTCACAACCCTGAGATAGGCTTATCATGAAAGGTTGCTTCTGGATAGGTATATTCTTTGCAAAGATTGCACACGTCTTTGGTATTTTGGCCAGTGTTGATGCAATGTATGATCATGATCACACCGGTGGTGGTCTTCAAAATGAATATATTCAATCACAGGATTTGTTTTATTATTATTCAATTAATAATGTATTTGTTTGCTATGTAATTGATGAATACCATTGACTTATCCATACCATATACAGGTTGTTATAGAACTTACTTCACACCTTTTCTCCCATATTCCTTATCCTAAGTGGTGCTTCATCCTGTTTAGTCTTGCCAAAAAACTTTATTATTTAGGGATATAAACAATATAGATATTGATGCAGGAGCAGTCATCCAAGAGTCCAACTGTCTCGACTAAATGGCTGAAAAAAATCGAATATTTCATAATATATATTTTCTTTGTAGTAATATGATTTTTGATAAATAAATCATACAATACCATAAGTGAACATCGTTTTTTAGTTTTTAAAGAATTTATCATTTCAAAATGTCTTTTGAAATAACCTTGTTCTTCCCGAATTCCTGTCCCCAATAAAAGTTTGATTAAATCGGATATATTTTAACTCGCTAAAAACTCATTCTGTATTATCTACCGCGTAACGTGCCTCCTCATTTTAATATATCTCATTAAAGAAAAAGTTTTTCAAAAATCAATTATTGGTATCACAAGGTTAATTGATATATCAGCACCGAACGTGCGCGTGATACCATTTTATCGTTGCCGACATTATTAACAAGACCAAGATTAAAAAGGGTTCCCATTATCATTTTCCTAACTGGTCGATCTGTTGGTTTTTGTATCTCAATGTGCGGCTTCTCTGGTAAGCCTCCTCAGCCATAGTCGAGAACCTCTCGGTCTCTATAGGGCCGGCGACGGCGCAAGTGTTTACTGAAATAAAAGGTCGATGACTGTCAGAAAGGTTGCATTTATTACGTTGATGTATCTAAACCGCGCACTTCTCAAGCAATAGCTACGAACTCCCTTTCCGTTTTAATTGAATGGAATGATGCGTGATAGTGATATACTCGCCGAATCTCACCACTTGCTTTGTCACCTTGCGATGAATGTATTCTTTTGTCTTTTTTCTTGACATTCGATGGCGATTGTTTTTGCGATTTTTTCTATTTATAAGCGGCAATTTTGTAGTTTGTATTGTACTAGTTTTATTTGTTGTGGTACGAAATGAGGTTCTACTCGCAATTAAGTATACTTTACTCTCTTTCTTGTACTATGGTACTTGTTTTATTTGTCCTGCTCGGAAGGGACCCCCTGTACCCTTTATCGTTCTTTCGTCCATTGCCGTTTTACTAACTTCCATTTAGCAATGTCTATCTTTTTGCAACAATTGTACTTAGCACTAAGAGACAAATGATATATGTTATAGCGTGGCAATTCATGTCTGAACATCTTAAACGAAATCTTAAGAATCTTATTCTATACACAAATTTCCGTTAAAGAGCAAAGTATTCTTTGGTTCGAAATAAGGTTCTACTTGCCGATTAGCATCAAACTGTTATCCTCCCTCCTTGTTCTTTGTCTCTTTCGGTAATTCTGGATCTTATTTTACTCGTAGCTAATTAGCTAAAACCTGTTGCTCTTGTTTCTTTTTTTCTAATGTCTGAACATCTTAAGCGATATCTTAAGACTCTTATTCTATACACAAATTTAAGTTAAAGAGCAAAGGATTCCTTGGTTCGAAATAAGGTTCTACTTGCCGATAAGCATCAAACTGTTATCCTCCCTCCTTGTTCTTTGTCTCTTACGGTAATTCTGGATCTTATTTTACTTGTAGTTAATAAGCTTAAACTACTTTTGTCTTACTGACTATTTATCTTAAATATCTCAATCAACCTGATGGAAGATATTATGTAACTTCTATGGCGATTCTTTAAAATAAATATAATATTAATCTTGATGGTGTAACTTCAATGTGTCGCTCAGCAAGTTACATCAACTACGGCCATATAAGTGTTGTAAACTACAACCTTTTTCTTTAATATACCATCATTATGATTATGAAAATATTTCGGATGGCTAAAACACTCTTGATCATACCTGAATTTGTAGCCCAATATTTCTATGATTTGATGCTTTTTTTGTCAAGTTTTAATATAAATTCGTTTAATATGATGCAATTGATAATTGGATACAGGTGTCTTGATCTGAATTGAGTTCCCACTTCTATATTTATTAACTATGATAAAGTAATTTGGTTTCGAAATACAAGACATATATCTGATAAATTTAAAACGCAAAACGCATGGATACTTCTGTAAATTGTAAAGCAGGACAAAAACAGTCTAAATATATTTTGAAATGAAATTAAAGTGCTAAACTGAGCAATTTGTGGTGATTCTATTAGAGGAATTAATTAAGGCTTTCATTGAACCGTAAACTTGATATCATAATCGTACTTAACATTAACTTATTAACTGGCTTGATAAATTGAATGATTGGCGATGGTTTTTAAAATGTCATATTCCTTGGTTATTTTTTGATATTTCATACTTTTAACCTTTCCTTAATTTGTCACCATAATATGTGTGTGCTGATGTGCCGATGATTCATCTAATACTGAAACATATAGTTTGAAAGATATTTTGACATTCAAAACATCCAATGCTTATATCATATTCACACCTGAAAAGAACAATATATAAAACAAAACAAAAGAATAGGAATAATTGAATAAAAACATTTAATCAGCTAAATAATTATGAAGCAAAAACATGACTTAATAACCGATATTAATTTGTTTCTGTGCATATATTATGAAGAAAAAAAATACATCTATGGATTCATAAATGAAGGTATTAAAGATAAAAAATATACAATCACATGTATATTTACTAAGTCAAGTCCAATTTTATCAAGGAAATAAAAGGCTAAGGGTATAGCAACATAAACAAAAATCAATGGAACGAGACTTATTGATTTATGATCAAAGAAGGTTTTGCTTATTTGACAGATGTTCGCTTTCAAATTTTTTAAACATTATTCATGAACAAAGTACAAGATTACCGAGGTTACAACACAAGATGTCGTGCAAAAATATGACATAACGGATATTGATAGCAAAATTCTGTATTTTAGTACGTTTTCTGGAGGGTCAGCAATTTGCATACTTCACTGAGTAGAAGATTTGAGTACGGTTAAATACATTTTCTATATACAGAGGAAGTTAAAAGGGTTCATACTAAGAATACTTAAACAGCAAATGTAACCACACTCTATATACAAGAGCAATAAAAAGCAAAACAGCATATAAAATCTTATCAAAAGGATGGTATAATGAAGTTAGGAATTAAAGGTCAATATATGTTAACTCTACAATGTTTGATTGCTAGAAACATATATTAGAAAAATGCACATTAAAGACACGCAGAAACAAAATTGTTAAAGCAAATAGATAAAGCCAAATTTGCTATTCACTATGGAAACAATTCTTTTATAAGAAATAGCTTATAATAATAAATTATATAATTAAAGTTTTAGGGTAAATATTACTAAATATTCACGTATATGTCTATATGGTTTAACTTAAACAGCAATTGCAAGGCTTTATTGAACCATATGAAGAATTAAGAATGAACCTATTGTCACGTTACAAATGTATTTAGCGGCAATGGCTTTTATCTACTTTTTGAACTATCTAATTCTGTTATATAGTAAGGTAATAATTTGGTTGTTCAGCATCGCTCTTTTAAAAAATTGCATACACGAGTTCGACATATACAGGATGGATAAGCGAATATGAAATATATATCACTTTACATTAAATAATCTAAAGAACGTGCTCTCCATATACATTCGAGCTGAACGGTTCGACCCTCATCGTTTAGAGTGCAAAATAACTCTACTTAATTTCGATTTAAGAATCCAATAAATGAGAGTCGTTTGAAGTATTGTAACATCTAGGAAGTTGAAAGATGGAGTTTAAACGTAAAACGTTTTGATTTGTTGCAAGGAATCGAGAAAAATTAAAAAGACGAATTTGCTGCAATTTCTCTATTCCAGGCTCATTTTTTTTTCAAAACTAAAATGAGACCGTGCCATGCGATAGGACTATTATTCTATGTAATGCTTTCAATTTGTAATCAAATCTATCAATATTATTATTCTCAGTAATTCTTATTATTCTAAATCTTTGTCTAAGGTTAGTTCATTATTTGTTTTTTTTCGTATCATATAAAATCAAATGTCTCATGATATTTCAATCGTTTGTAGAATTAAAGTTAAGTTTGGGTTTCGATATTATTCCGAATTAAATATGGGCGGTGAAAAAAAGTGATTTGAAAGTAACCTGACTTTTTAGCCACGGCTTGCGAAGCAAACCGGGGGTTGTGTCACTGCTTTTCCGTTATTGATTAATATATATATTTGTTTATTTATTTATTTGTTTATTTGTTTAGTTCGTAAACTTTTTAGAATTTCGCTACTCCTCTCGTATTTGTGGACCGATTTGAATGAAACTTTTCTGTAGGCATCTTGAGGGTCTTGTCTCTTCAGGGTGTGCTTATGTAAGCAATTGTGCTTATATAAGCAATTCTAAAAAAAAATAAAAACATTTTTGTGTAATTGGAGTCAGTAGGTCGGTTCCTTAGCTAAGTGAGCGATAATACAAGACCCTATTCGTGTTTGTTTACATCACGTGACCTGTAGCATGTTGAAGATAATAAGGGATATTAACAAGTTTAATTAATTTGTTTGTCTTTACTTAATGAATAAGTCGTTGAATAAAGTAATGTTTGCTGCTTTATATATTGGCACCAGTTGGATTAAAATAAACCTTTTTCGGGGTATGTATTTTTTGCACAGCCTCATGAATTGCTTTCCACGTAATAAAATGTACTTGCGTTAGTTTAATTATAATTTTCCTGATATGTTTTTTTCCGTATGTAATGCAAACCAAGCGATTTGAATATTGTAAGGTACACATGTGTTAGACATCCTCTGTATTTGAAGTATCGGTCATAAATTCAATTCAAGTAAGGTTATTTTTGAGTGTCTTAATGTGTGTTGCATTCTTACATTGTTTTGAATACATTCTTTAAGGAATATACAACAATTGAATTTCCATAGATATCATTGGCGAGTCAAAATAACTGTGTTCTGTACTTCAAACTCTCATAAAAAATACACTATTTCCCGATATTGTTTTCACACTCATAATGAATAACTGGAAAATCATGTTAAGTTACTTTAGACATTTTAAGGCAATATTTGCTATAGCAATCTGACAAATTCCTAGTTTTTAGGCCAAACTTATTAATCTCATCTACGAGCCTATGTATCTCGAGAACAAATAAACCTAGAGATCTTGATATTAAACTCAGATTTAGGTGCTTAACCTGTTGATGTTGATGTTCAACCGAATATGATCGGTAGTCATTTTCACTGCCCAGACGATATCCCTAGATCTAATAGATTCCTAAAACCTTGATACCATGAATCAGACATGTGCAAGTTGTGGCGCACTGTCCTTGGACAGTCTTGTTAGGATATTTAAGTGTAAGGCCGCGTTTAACCGCTACAAAAAATAAATCTATAAAAAAATTGCTTCGAAGTCAAAACCAATTTCGTATACATTCTGTTCACCCTTAAAGCACATAATATTTCGCGCTTTAATTTCATGTGATCGCGCCTTTATAGCTGTAGGTATTACCTTTTACATTATTTTATGATATGTCAGTCTGATTATCTTCTCTTTATTTTGATTTCACCGAATTATGTGCAAGTATAATAGAGATTGAATGAAAAAGTATATTTAACATGGATTTGTTGGATGTCCATTGATTTCAAGAGGTAATTATACATTGCGTAACAAGCTGAAACGATAATACAAATTCTTGGATTATTTACAGATTTCTAGCTCGATATGATGAATTTGATTTTATCAAGTTCTTAAAATTCCTCCACAATTTTTCTGACCCCAGCAAAATTATGGGAGGTGATTGTCCTACAATTTAAATATAACATACTGGTTGAACATCATAGCACTTAATGATAATTCTTCATTTTAGGCATTATTTATCATAATAACCATTTAATCTGAAGTATATTCGAAGGTAAGCATCGTATATATATTCACTTAATAAAAAAAAATGGGTACTGAAAGTTATCATTTGTGAACTTCTATCATGAGTGTTGTTTTATTAAATCATATATAGCAAATTATATTTTACATGTACTCTTGTATTGCTCTTCACTTTTAATTCAAATATGCTTGAACACAGCATATCATTTCCAGTTACATTCATATTTAAAGCGATAGATTGAGAAGCTAAAAGTAAAATCACATGTAATGCAAGTATCGAAAGTGTTTGTACGGCAATGCGTGACAGCATCTAGCAGCTTACTCTACACCCATATCAAAATCCATCACTGGAAACAATAAGAGGTGTAATAAGCATTGATACGATTACCCGACCCTTTCCGTAAATGGTTTACGTAAATGTGTGGCAACATATTACCGGTTATGCTATATACCAGTTTACGTTGAATGATAGCAGTCATCCTTTAAAACCAATCGGAAAAGCGATTAGTATGTATGACCGACGGACGCGGTTGAAACCCGAACTAGCGAGTCGAACGCGAGTGAAACACGAAGCGCAGCATT
>LQRL01140469.1:0-21858 GCA_001703475.1 Hydroides elegans
TTTACTTCATTATACGATAGCCTTTTGACCGGGAAAATCTCTGAAAACTCAGGGAAAACTCAGGGAATTCCGTTCCGAAATCCAGGTGGCCACCCTGTAAGTGTTATTTGTTTTGTGTTTGTACAAAAATGTTTATAAATGTATTTTCTGTGACAAACAGTAAGTGACTCAAAAACTGGTTTGGGGTGACTCAATAACTGATTACCACGTCTATGCACATAAACGTATTTCAATTTATTGTAGCACACTACATAAACTACAATAAACTTGTTAGTCCTTGTTTGTCAATAAATAATTAAATGCAAAAAAAAAATGAAAAAAAATATGTATATGGAAAGCTATTCGCAGCTGTATACATTTTAATTCAACATATTATTGCATATACATTTTCATTGGTGCGTGTATTATTGTTATGACCTACATATGCAGTTATCATAACTTGATATTATGCGAACGGGCCCTACATATTATAGCTAAGAATAAGCACTTGACTCGTTGAACGATGGACAACAAACTGATAAACGGGACAGATAAGATCCACGTGAAGCTCGCAAAATGGGCCAAGGACATCTGATACTTGAGTTTTACTATGTGTGACAATATAAAATATCTGATACTTTGAGATGTGCAATGTTAGTCAAGTCAAAAGTTCTTGTAGGTCGTATGTTTGGTTTTTGTGTTTCATATACATGTATGGAGACATTTTCGAATATTTAATATGGTTAATGACCATGCAGCATATGCCTACCGTTGTAATTCTAGGAAAAAGGAAAAACCTCCTTATGTGGATACCCCATTCCATCCGGCTACTCGCCCACCCCGTGAATCCCCTCATAAAACTTGGTCGTTGAAACAGAAAGAACACTCCCCCCCCCTCCCCGCAGAAAGCCCGTTCCCCCGGCGGTGAGTTCCTTCTTCCTGCAAAAATCCCTGTTGCGTTTGCTTATCTTTAAATACTGTCCCTGTTACGTTAACTTTCGTAGCGGTCATAAAAAATCATATCAAAACAACGGTATTTTGTGAGGTCAATATTAAGTTAAGCGCTGAATGCAATTTTGACGTCCTCATGACGTAATTGAAACTCATTTTATGACGTCACTCTTTACGTTATAACAAAAACGTTAACGTTTGACGTCATGACGTCCGTTGATTTAATTAAAATGCTATGCCTGTAAATAATTGAAAGTTGTATAATATAAATCATACGTTTTCTTTAAGAGCACTAACTTTGAAACAAGGGTAATGATTTTTTCCAGAATCAGCAATTATACCATGCAGGCTCTTTCATAATTTAATATATTTACATGTAAGTTTAAGCAGTAAACTGTGGACGAGCAACATTAAATGAAAAAATAAACTAATAAAGCAAAAACCGTTCATGTATACTTTTCGAAACTCTAACAAGGTTGATGTGTATATATACGCGGCTGATGCATTCATACGAACATGTAATATTATATCTATCAAAACAGTGTAGCAACAGAGTCTACAACAAGGTCCAATTGTCATAAACTGATAACCTTAACAAGCTCCAAAAGTCATTTTTAGATAGTTTTAACATTTAGGCCGGATGGCCGAAAACTTGGGTGAGCTGAATATAGGGGCGACTTGCTCTCAGCTTAGCTGAGTTGATTTGTTCGTTGAGTTTTCCGATATCCTTGCCTCAGTTTTGCATATATGTCATATCTCATACGAACTCCATAACAATCAGAATAGCACTGCATGCAAGATGAGAAGATTTGTATTTTTAACTTTTTTTGCAATCGAAACATACTTTGCACCCCGTTGTAGATGTAGACACATAGCTATTGACGGTAAATTTGCAATACGACATTCTGAAACATAAACATTATGAAGGTTTTGAAAGGTACTACCATATTAAATTTTGAGCATAGTTAGTATTGCATAGTATTGTTCATTATCATTTTCATAGAGAGACTGCATTGTCTGGACGAAAAATTTGCTTACATTGGTCTTTTTAAATAAAAGATTGAAATTTACCTTACCCGGTTTCAAGTAGATTTCTCAATTATTGAGCTGCAAACGGTAGAGTCTTTGTTCTTTTAAATTACAAGTTTTCCTTTAATGCAGCAAATAATAATCTTGACTTGCAAAAACTAATGAGAGAAGAGAAACAAAATATAAAGTTCTTAGACTGCGTTTACATAAATCACAAGCTGCAATTTCGAAGGTACGATTTTCACTATTTTTCCTTCTAAATGAAATCGCAAGGATCGACATAATAATATCCCTTGCGATTTTCCAAACAAACAAAAAACAGTGAAAATAGTACCGTCTGAATTGCATCAATCACATGCGATTTATGCAATCGCAGCATTATTATGCAGCAATTTCTTACTAAAACAATGTAAACTATCTTAATATGTAGCAAAATCAAAGAGAAAACTGTAGTAAATGTACGTGTTATGATTCTCAAAGTTAAACCTCCCACTTTACTAAACCGGAGACTTGACAAATTCGAAGTTCAGCTGATACAATCTTCTCCATACTAATTGTAAACTACATTGATACTTTGATTTGATGAGATATAATAGTATTAATAAAAACACTGTTTAACACTCGTTAAAATTTTAATTTATAACCTGTTGGGCGACGCTCAGAAGAAAATATCTTATGAGTGCTCTCATCCAGCTTCTTTCTTGACATTGTCATAAGTTCATTTATTTCTGACTGTTCATCTTGTGTTAGAATTTTTTTTCGATACTGCTGTAGTTTTGAAGTTGTTAATACCCATAGTTGGAAAACGAATTTTATATATTGCATCTCCTAGCACATCCCGAACTGTCTGACCCGGTTTTGCTTTAGATTCTGCCCATTCGTAGCACCTTTCAAATAACTTCCACTCGTCTATATGTAGTTTATTGCTGTCGAGAATAAACGACAGCGTTTCGAGTGATATATCCATGAAATCTGATGAATGTAAAGCCTCGTTTGTGTGCAGTTCAATTCGTCTGAGACATTTCTTTGTTAATTGATCCACTTCAAAAAATAAGCTATGTTCTAGAATCGAACATGCATTGCTAGCCCATAACTCTTTGATCAGGAATGTGACGCATTTAGTGATGAGAGACGGTAGTTGATATTTCTTGGCTGCATATAACACGTACATCACTTGGTCTCCAGATAATGTAATCGGGTCCCTATAAATATCTCTTAAAATATAAAGGCACAATATTGAGCGTGGATATTTGACACTTCTAGCTACATTTAACAATTACAATCACAATTCATTGTTTATTACAATTGTTAATAACAAACAGCAGATTGGTTAGGACAAGGTGATGTATTTGCGCCTATGCTAACACTTTTTCTATGAACTCACCCGTTGTTTTCATTATTCGTTTATTCAATGTGTTACACATAAACAAACTATCTTTAGAACATGCATATATATGGTAAGTAAATTTTGTCCAATAAGAAGAAATGATCTTACCACATGGGATGCTTCTTTGAGCTTCGTTTCCTAACAATGTTCCTTGCTTACCTTGCTGAAATTCAAAAAGTTGATATTTGTTTTAAAAAGCAACGAGTCTGTATGTGGTCCAAAAAGTAAGTACGGCCAGGCTTTGGTTAGATTTAAAACTACAAAAGCTTTCCCTTTGGCTAGGCACTTACCTTAGCATCATCATAAACGCGTCTGGATCTACATCTGAAACTGTGATTACTCCCTTTTCCTTTAGGTCTCCACATAGCATTGCTTCGAAAACAGGCGAAGATGATATAAGTATGTATGAGTGGGCGTGAATGGTGTCTTCCCTTTCTGAAATTTGTATTTTTTTGTATACCACTTTTGACCAATATAACTTCGGAAAACTTGATATAATATATTAACAAGGATAATAATGTTAGCCTCTATTTTCTCTGCCAGTTTACCCAGTTCACTATATAGCTTTGTTATTCCTTTCATCATTTTGAAGTATGCCCAGAACTTGAATATGTTCACCAGGATTCACTAGGCTCACCAACCTCGTTTATAGAATATTATTAACCATGGCGCATATTCAGTGTATCACCAGTGAATGGTAGCACGATACCGGTTCTATGCGTGCGCCAGTTTTACCAGTGAATGGTAGCACGATACCCGTTCACTATGTTTGCTAGGTTCGTCAGTGAATGGTAGCACAATACCCGTTCACTACGTTCACTAGGTTCGCCAGTGAATGGTAGCACAATACCTGTACGCTACGTTCGCTGGGTTCAACAGTGAATTGTGCACAAAACAGGTTCACTACGTTCGCTAGGTTCCCCAGTGAATGGTAGAACAATAGTGGTTTATTAAACAAAATGTATTTGATCGCCAATTAATTACTAACGGTCCAGTCTTGATTTCCAAGAATAATAAACTCATTTCAAATTTATAAAATTATGAAATATGTAGGGAATGAATATTTGAAACTCCGTCTGTTATATGTGGGATAGATATCGGTTAGATATAATAAAAAAAGAATACAGCATATTATTTCATATCTTTAAAAGCCATTTTTTGGTTGTCTGTCCTCTTATTTCCCTTCATATTCTTTTTGCTTTACCTCTTATCGTTGTTAAATACGCCTTCATTTATAAATGCTTTTCAAATGCACGCAAACATGCAATTTAAAAGTATTTTATTGTCTTTTTTTTTGTTCATGACAACATGAACATTTGATCACGGGCTTGATGCAATGTATATGCATTCTACCGATACAAACTTTTTTCTTGAATGTACAGTGTACAATAGAATGTGCATTTAATAACGGGGAATTGATAAGATATCAAGTTATTGAAAACATAATATATTTTTTTTTACATTGTTCGTCTACGCAACTTAATATTCATAAAAAACTTGATCAACCACTAAATCATTCAATTACTATTACAAAAACACTCGAAAATTACTGTAAATACTCAAATTTTTTATTGCGTCACAAATGCTTAACAGCGTGACGAAAAGAAAACATTGCTATTAGCTAGGTCACGTATTGTGATGCAATAATTATGTATGTCATTATTTCGCTTCATGCTTTGGTGAATGAAGAATTGACCTGGTTCACTGTTGAACGTAGCGAACCTAGTTAACGCCAGTGAACATTATCTAGCCATGGAGATGAATGATCATTATGTATCAAGCATACATGAAAAAAATCATTTTATGTCATCATAGGCTTAGGGTAAACACCACTTAAAATAATCTAAAATATTATGAAACTGATATCAACAAATAGCGACACTTCGACAAGAAGCTTGATTAATGTGGATTTTTGTCAAGATAATTATTGACATTAATTTATATAAATTGTTTACTGTAAGAAAGTATTTGAATATTCACGACTCTAATTCAAACGATAATGGAAACTCAATACGAGGCTAATTGTAAACTAAACAAGGTCGTTGCATAGCTTTTACTTTTATTAAACCAATTAGGTATATTTATGTATTATGGAGCAACTAAAGTACGCATTGTTAACGAGCAACTACCGTTGCTTAATGTTACATCAAATATGTTGAAAAATCTGAATTCGTCGTAAGGAAATGCAATTTAACATTCTGTAACCTGAAATGTGATATTGCGTAATTATTTTACTGGTTTCATGTTTTCCTTCATATATTAACAGTAGGTACTGAAGGTTTATCAAAAAACTCCAATGTGTAACCATAATCCATTTACATGTATATTTCCAAGTTGATTACAGTTTTAAAATAAAGTATAATACCTCCATCAAATGAGAATTTGAATGTAACAACCGTTTTAACTGCATTCTCTATATCTATCATGTATAAAGTCTGTTCCTGTATATTTTTTTGTGATTGCAAAGGAGTTTGTTCAATGTTTGACGCCATTTTATTTGTATATTTATTTAGATTTTGTTATATACTGATTTAGATTTTCAAGGTGTGTTTGTCGTCCTCTATTTCTAGGTTACACAAATTATACTACGATTGAAAATCATCTGGTAGCGAAACATAAAGACAGGGTAATTTACTTCCTCAAAAGGTTACTGATCATTCTAAAAAAAGTGTAGCTGCGCTTTTGTGTTGCTATGTTTGTTATAGCATCGCCTGTTATGTATTTCCATTTAACCATGAAAGGCGCTTTTATTCAATTATTTCTAGACACCACACATACCATATATTTTACCTCGCATACCCACGACATTCGTAGAATTTGTTCATAGGCATATAAAATAATAATTTTATATATAGTATCGAAGATGATAGCTGTGATAAACACATTCACAAATGGTACTTAAAATCTAAATCCAGTTTTACCAAATACATGTAGTAATATTATAATAAAACACAGTCTGCGATTGAGTGATTCATTGTAAAGTCTATGTGTCGATTTTGAAATCAATCTACGCTATAACAAAAGTTAATCTAGATCCTTACAAATGTTGCAATGCGATAGGCTTAGGAAGCACAAATAAACAAGAACACCCACTAAGATACTCGTCAAAAATTACTTTATAACTTCGAGAATAACCCCTTATTTCTTTATGGCATGAACTACATGTATGTTAATCATTATTAATATTATGTAAAAACAAAAACCATATTTCACGATTCTTAGATATCAATTGCAATTGTGCATTCGACTATGAGCAACTGTGCTCATATTTATATATTTCAAGGTCTTTTAAATCACCTTTCATAGTCCTATTGTTGAGACTTCAAAAATCCCAAAGCATAAGACTCATTATCATTTCATATAATAAACTAATATATCGTTAATGATCTACGAACATCATTTATTTCTCGAATAATTTTAGTCAATCGGTGTAAATGTTTGGGGTAAATTTCCGCGTATGTTGACATTGACTGAAAAAAAACTAGCGAATGTCAACATTCGCGGTTTTCATAGATTGAATACAACATGTATATTATGTTGTACCATTTTCGGGTGTCGTCCCATATAACAAACTGGCAATTGCGATTGTGTTATTTCTCTTTTTAAAGTGTTTTTTTATTCAAATGTCAAATGGCTTTGGAAAAATAAAAACACAAATTAAACTGCAAATATTAGGTGTAATAAAGAGATGACAACAATCTTTCCAAATTATAAGACAATTTAAAAAGATGTTTACTGGAATAGCAAAAGCAACTTGAATGACGGACGAGTTATCAGGAAACCAAACATATGATTATGTTTAGTGTGCCAATTGGTATGGTATCTTAAATATTTGTTTATATGCAACTGTGTTAATCGTAGCACAATCCGGTATATTAAAAGCTCAAACGTTTTTGGCTAAACATATCGTCAAACGATCCATACACCATTCACCCAAAGTAGTAATCCTCAGGTAACACATGTTTGTAGAATACATATATCTCGACATCCTCATCTTAGCAGTTAACATAAGACAAAACATGTTATCTGCGACCAAAAAACTCAGAATCAAAATTCGCCAAGATTACAAAATTATACTTTACAACCATGGCATTTCGCTACAACAGAGAACTTCAAAAATAAGAAAAATTTTTTTTGGAGTATTTAAACAAAGAATTATTTCATATTAATTGTTGAAAAATTCGTAAAATGTATGACGATAACGATTGATTATATTGTCAGACACTTGTTATGACCTTAATGTTTGGTAGCTATAGATATTACGTCACAATCACCAATTTTTCACCTTTTTAAGTACTTCAGGGAAAACTATTTTATACTCTGTACCTTAGAAGCTGAAACGCGTCTGGTTTTAACTGATTTTTTAAAAATATTCATGGAAACCTTATGGTGTGAAATAACGCGTTTATACATTCCAATTCATATTATGCATTAACGGTACCGCCGTTAGCATCCATATTGCATGGATACGCAAGAGGGACATCATTCTCTTTTAGTGAATCAATATATAATAATATTCCAGATATTATACCATAAACACTGAACCCTAAATTATAATATATGCTACTTTACTTTTTACGGCAGACTGCCTTTGAAATATGATATATGTGATTTCATTTTCAGATACAGCAATTTCATTATATGGGATTTTATACATATTAAATAGATCACTATATATATATAAAGAACATATTTTGTAGATCACTGAAAAGAGTAAAACAAACTAGATAAACGGCTGATACATACAGAAAAAAAAAACATGTAATTTTATATTTATCGATACATTGTAGCAACTGAAAGTAGCAACAAGGTCCAATTTTCAAACTGATAACCTTAAAAAGCTCCAAATGTCATTTTAGATAGGCCGGATGTCCAAATACTTAGGCGAGCTGATAAAAGGGGCGATTGGCTCTCAGCCTGTCCGAGTTGATTTGTTCGGTAAGTTTTCTGATATCCTTGCCACATGTTTTCATATAGTGTCATTTCATCTCGCATACGAACTCATTAACAATCAGAATAGCACCGCATGCATGATGCATGATTGGATTTTTAACTTCTTTGCAATCGAAACATACTTTGTGCCCCGTATAAGATGTAGACATATAGCTACTGACGGTACATTTGCAATACGACATTCTGAAACATAAACATTATAAAGGTTTTGAAAGGCACTATCATATTAAACTGTGAGCATAGTAAGTATTGCGTAGCATCGTTCATTTATTATTTTCATAGAGAGACAAAAAGAGCACCTCACGAGGTGTACCTCAAAAAAGGTGTTCCTTTTCTAATTTCATCTAGCTACAAACTTTCAAAAATGGCATTCTAGCAACAAGAATATAATGAACACCTTTTTAGATTTTCAATTTAGGATGTAATTTTATTCAATTATATTTAGCTAGGCTTAATCAACTGAAATACAACTGGAAATTGGTCATATTTGCCAATTTTACAATTGAAGGGCTCCGTGCAACAATGTGTTAAGTCTGAAAATGACGTTTTGAGAAAAAAGACCTTGAATGTTTTCAGACTGGTCATTCATATAAGAATTGTTTTCAGACTGGTCATTCATATAAAGATCGCGCTGATTTCTTAGTTTTATTCAAGTACATAACATTGATAAGTTATAGCTTGGCATTTGCCATACTTTTTAGTGAAACATGTTAAGTAGACCTAACACATTGTTGCACGGAGCCCTTCAATTATCATTTTTCATAAAAGATGTTCCTCTTATGATTCTAGCCATCTAGATGAGCGCAGTGAGCCCAGCTAGCTACGAAAATGGGAACACCTTTTTGTAAAAAAAATGGTTTTCTAAATGTGATAACTTATTGCATATTTGAATGTAACAAGTGATTTTATGCTCAGATAAACATTTTTAAAAATTTGGTCGTGGGGTGACCTTCAGACAATGATTGTCTGGACGAACAAATTGCTTACGTAGGTATTTCTAATAAAATATTGAAATTTACCTTACCCGGTTTCAGGTAGATTTTTCAGGTATGAAGCTGCAAACGGTAGAGTCTTTGTTCTTTTAAATTACAAGTTTTCCTTTAATGCAGCAAATAATAATCTTGACTTGCAAAAACTAATAAGAGAAGAGAAACAAAATATAAAGTTCTTAGACTGCGTTTACATAAATCACAAGCTGCAATTTCGAAGGTACGATTTTCACTATTTTTCCTTCTAAATGAAATCGCAAGGATCGACATAATAATATCCCTTGCGATTTTCCAAACAAACAAAAAACAGTGAAAATAGTACCGTCTGAATTGCATCGATCACATGCGATTTATGCAATCGCAGCATTATTATGCAGCAATTTCTTACTAAAACATGGTAAACTATCTTAATATGTAGCAAAATCAAAGAGAAAACTGTAGTAAATGTACGTGTTATGATTCTCAAAGTTAAACCTCCCACTTTACTAAACCGGAGACTTGACAAATTCGAAGTTCAGCTGATACAATCTTCTCCATACTAATTGTAAACTACATTGATACTTTGATTTGATGAGATATAATAGTATTAATAAAAACACTGTTTAACACTCGTTAAAATTTTAATTTATAACCTGGTGGTCGACGCTCAGAAGAAAATATCTTATGAGTGCTCTCATCCAGCTTCTTTCTTGACAATGTCATAAGTTCATTTATTTCTGACAGTTCATCTTGTGTTAGAATTTTCTTCGATACAACTCTAGTTTTGAACCTTTCTATACCAATCGTTGGAAAACGAATTTTATATATTGCATCTCCTAGCACATCCCGAACTGTCTGACCCGATTTTGCCTTAGATTCTGCCCATTCGTAGCATCTTTCAAATAACTTCCACTCGTCTATATGTAGTTTATTGCTGTCAAGAATAAACGACAGCGTTTCATGTGATATATCCATGAACTCGGATGAATGTAAAGCCTCGTTTGTGTGCAGTTCAATTCGTCTGAGACATTTCTTTGTTAATTCATCCACTTCAAAAAAATAAGCTATGTTCTAGAATCGAACATGCATTGCTAGCCCTCAACTCTCTGATCAGGAATGTGACGCATTTAGTGATGAGAGATGGTAGTTGATATTTCTTGGCTGCATATAACACGTACATCACTTGGTCTCCAGATAAATCGATCTTTTCCGCGTAGATATATCTAAAGAATACAAAAGCACTACATTGAGTGTTGGTTACTTACAATAAACTATTCGTTATCGTTATAACAATGTATTTTTCAACACTTATTTGTGTTTTATCTCTTCGAATAACAGAACTAATTTAGGAAACTGTCTTCACTGCTTGTTATTTAATGTTGTTTCATGGATCCAATGACAACAGATATTTTTTGTATATTTGTTTTCATGTGGTACCAAGTTAATTTTGTCTAATGAAGAACGCATAAAATGGTATACATTTAATGTTTCTATGCATTATAAGGTCTGACCACATAGGCATTTTTCTAGCTTTCCATCTAGCAAACAGTGCGCTAAATGAATATTGAGGACTCTTAATCGAATGTCTACGAGTATTTATTTTGTTTATAACAGGAATTACATCATAAAAAGAATTTGTTTTGATTTAAAACTGGGAAAGGATTTTAATTTGGGCATGTCCTTACCTTAGCATCAATAAAAACGCTTTTGGTTCTATATCCAAAATCTTGATAACACCCTCTTCTTTTAGTCCTCCACATAGCATTGCCTCGAAAACAGGCGAAGATGATATACGATATACGAGTATATACGAGTGTGCATGAATGGTGTCTCCTTGTTCTGTAATTATTTTATTGTATATGAGTTAAAGCTCGTCAGAAAAGGGACACTTTTTTATTCTTAATTAGGTATAACTACTGTTTGTTATATATTTTCTGTTAGCTTACCCAGTAAAGAATATGGCTTTGCTATTCTTTTTTCATAATCTATTAAGCATACATGAAAGATGTAATCACATGTTTAGGGCAAACACCGCTTAAATTAATTTGAAATACTGCGAAACTGATGTAAAAGAATAGTGACACTTCGAAAAGAAGCTAGATTATATTGATTTTGTTTTCAATATAATATTGATAATAATCAATATTGAATTTTGCTATAAGAAAGTATTTTAATACTCACGACTCAAATCCAAACAATATTAAAAACTAAATACGAGGCTATCTGTTAACTAAACAAGGTTGTTGCATAGCTTATACTATGTTTACACACAACATTTCCCTCCTGGAGTAATAGAGTGGTTTTCTCAATAGATTGATACATTTCGTGAATTTTTGACTTTGACTTAGATAAGTCATTTTTAGATTGATCTATATGATTTTTGGTATCCCGGTAACTTTTTTTTTTGTTTTTGGGATAACTTTGTTATAAGGATGTCAGATAGTTAACTCACAACTATTTCATCTATTAGATTTTGTCCGAGCGGTTCAGTTAAAGAGTCGTAACTGGAACACATTCAATTAACCGACACTTGTCGTTATGGAATCAAATAATAGCTGTAGGACTAATCCGACAATTCGAATATAGTTAAAATTCATCATTTCATCTCGATCACAAATTTAAAAGGTCGTTGTAAAAATATTAAATTCTCTCTAGTCTATATTGTCAAAAAAATATGCACTATATAACCTCTGGCACAAACAAACTCTCATATGGTCAATTAGCTAGTCTAGGAGAGACAAGATCTAGTCTAAAAGTAAAGGGGTATCAATATTAGTTATCCGAGTATAACTGATTCAAAACACTGCGCAAGAACGGATACACATTGCTTAAACTACAAGATGACAAAAGTGTCGGTTTTATGAAGCAACTTAGATGTGTCGGTTTTTTCGAGTATGGAGTCTATGTTTTAAATCACCATTAGGTTCCTTAGAATCAGGGACATATATGTATTATCGGGCACTAAGGTTCGCATTATTAACGCGCAACTAGCGTTTCTTAATGATTTACAAATAATGTAGAATCTATTGAAAAACACAAAACTAAATTCGTCGTAAACGCAAATGCTACCATGATCTTACACACGAGGTAAAGATAAGATGCCATTAATGACAAAATGTACATGCAACACATAGGCCGTGAGGAAATGCAATTCAACAATGTGTAACTTTAGATTTCATATTGCGTCTTAATTTTACGCGTGTCATATTTTACTATACATATAAACGGTATGCGATAGAGGTTAAAAAAAAACATGCACTACATGTATGTTACCATTATACCATTAATAGTATTTTGAACACTTCGGCCCCTACCACTTTGTCCCCGATTGGACACTTCGGCCCTTTTTGGATAAGGCACTTCGGCCCCTCGTCAAGACGTTTCGGCCCCCGTGAAAAGACACTTCGGCCCCTAGCAAAAGACACTTCGGCCCCTAGCGAAAGACACTTCGGCCCCTGAATTTTGACACCTACCACTTCGGCCCCTTTTCGGCCCATTTTAGGATTCAAAAAAGAGTAAAATAAGTTTCCAGCATTTGAGGTTTACTGCAGTTGCATATGGTTTCCATTAAAATGAAATAGCCAGTGATCTAATATTACTTTTTGAATACTTTCCTAAAAAAATGGTAAATTATACGATAATATTTTGTTTTGATTGTTTAAATATTTGCTATATCTTATTTTTGATCTTAATCTCATTTTCGATATGAATTAAAAAATATTGGGGAAAAAATATATTCAAGTATTCTATTTTTATGTAT
Organism: Hydroides elegans; assembly: GCA_001703475.1. Lineage (NCBI taxonomy): Eukaryota > Metazoa > Annelida > Polychaeta > Sabellida > Serpulidae > Hydroides > Hydroides elegans. The sequence goes on from LQRL01140469.1 coordinate 13,028, forward strand.
TCATGGGCAGAAAAAAATCGTTCTTACTAATGCATTCGTTTTTACAATTGTTATATTTATCTTTATCATTTATATAAGCAATATTAATAATGTTGATAGTTTGAAGAACATTTTACCGAAGGGCCGTAGTGGTAGGGCCCAAAAAAATAGGGGCTGAAGTGTCATTTTGCGAGGGGTCGAATCGTCTTTTGTTAGGGGCCGAAGTGTCTTTTCTGAGCAGCCGAAATGTCTTGACAAGGGGCCGAAGTGTCTTTTTCAAAAGAGGCCGAAGTGATAGGGGCCGAAGTTTCCAATTCGCCTATTAATAACGTGTTAAAAAACGCTCTGGTGGGTTTTTGGATCTATAACTTTTTAATGCGTGGACTTTTTTAAATGAAATTTTCACATAACCAGCTTCAACCATTCTTTACTCAGAAAATGTAATTATCAGAAAATGTAATTATCTTGATATTTACTATCTCAGCCACATTACAATATAACGATGTTCGGTGAAGGGTGACAAAGACAAATTCACATCAGGCATCTCTTGCATAAGATAAATGATTTTGAAATCGCAAGTTGGTTGTGATTTTGACTGTTTTCATCGTTGTTTTTATTTTCAAAGAAATAATCAAATCGATCATTTCGTTCCCCAAAAAATAAAAAAAAGTGAAAATTGCAGCTAGCTATTTTTACGTACTAAGACCGTAGTTTGAGTCTTAATCGGTATGCTTGGTATAGCCCGTCGGTGCATTGAGTTTAAGCAAAGGTAAGTTAGCGTAATTTATTATGTAAATCGAGTGATGTTTCGTCGAATGGCATATCACATTTATCTTCCTTGCTAATATTAAAATGTTGGTACAACTTTCATTAAATGAAGGGGCTTTGCCGTTGAAAGAACTTAGACGAGTCAAATGTGTCCATTAGACTAGCGATGAAAATGGATTGCCTACTGCTGTCAGATACTAATAATATGGCGCTTAATCAAATAAATCTAAAAGGTAGATTCTAACCTGTGATTCCAAAAAAGATTAAAACATACCAAATCAAGGGGACAGTGCTATTCGACAAATTGAACTCACAATACGAACCAACCATGCATTTGATGCACTTAACAACTCTATTGTGAAAAATGTATTGTCACCCGTCATTGAATATCGTTATATTGTGATTTTGATGAAAGTGTAAATACCATGTTATTTACATTTTGTTAGTCAGTATTGATTGAACTTGATTATGTGAAAATTAAATTTCAAAACGTCAACGCATTAAAAAGTTATAAACCCAAACACCCACTAGAGCGTTATTTTTTTTTGAACACTTTATATAGATCCCCAATTGATAAAAGTATAAAAACAGATTACCTCCATTCAATGAAACTTTAAATGTTACATCCGTTTTAAATGCTTTCTCTAGATCCATCATGTACACATTCCGTTCCTGCATAGTTTGATCAATGTTTGACGCCATTTTAATTGGATATTTATTTAGATTTTACTTATATACTGATTTAGATTTTCAAGGTGTATTTGTCTATGCTTATTTCTAGGTTACACTTATTATACTGGTAGCTAAACATAAAGACTGGGTAATTTACTTCCTCCAAAGGTTATCGATCATTCTAAAAAGGTGTATGTGTGCTTTTTGTGTTGCTATGTGTATTATAGCATCGCCTGTTATGTATTTCTATTTAACCAGGTAAGTCGCTATTATTCGATTATTTTTAGACACCATATATACCGTATATTTTACCTTGATTACCAGCGCCGTTTGTAGAATTTGTTTTCATAGGCATATAAAATAATAATTTTGTCTAGTATCGAAGATGATAGATGTGATAAACAAATTCACAAATGTTACTTAAATGTAAATCCAGTTTTACCAAATAAATGTAGTAATATTATAATAAAACACAGTTTGCGATTGAGTGATTCATTGTAAAGTCTATGTGTCGATGTTGAAAAACAATCTACGCTATAGCACAAGTTAATTTATATCCTTACAAATGCCGCAATGTGATAGGCTTAAGAAGCACAAATAAGCCAGAGCACCTACTAAGATACTCGTCAAAACTACATGTATGTATATATGTCATAGTCAATCTGTGAAAACAGGGTATGTTGACATTCGCTGAAATGTTCAGTCAATGTCAACATACGCTGGTTCACTCAGCAAATGTCAACAATGCCTGAAATATCTAGGCATTGTCAACATACGCTGAAATTTGCCCCGAAAATTTACACAGATTGGCTGATGTGCTTTACAATTCATACATTACTGTGATAGGCTAAACCAGGGGCCGGAGCAGTTTCAGAAACAGGAAGGAATAGGAGAGGGAGCAAGGATAGGATTTTCTAAGCCGTTGCCTGTTTGGTTCATCGTTGTGTGTCCTCAAATGTATAATCTTAGTCATTTTTCAAAAGGTCACTAGCACGTGGTGCCTTTCATCATTGCTAGATCTATATTTGAAAATAATCATTATATCTATTTATTATCAGCATTCATTTGTATAAACAAAATATAAAAAGTATCAATATTGGATATATTCCTATTCAAAACAAACGTAGAAATGATTTACATAAACCATCTCCTCATAACACCCACCACACTAACCAACCCTACAACCACATCCAACCGAACCGCCTTCGTTGCACCGCCATTACTCTTCGTAAAGATACAGTATCTATATGTGGTATGTCTATACAAAGTCATTATTGTGCTTAAACCACCTCAGCATAATCCCCACCACACTAACCAACTCAACCATCACATCCAGCCGAACCCCTTTCCACGCAACCCCATTACTCTTGGTTTCGGGGTATTAACACACTTTTATCATTGAAAATTCCATATTAAGTCTTTATCAGTATATTAATTTATTGTAATCATTCATTGTTAATGTACAAAATATGAAACAAGTATCAATATTCGATATATTGTTATTAGAAACGAGTTAAGGTAATGCCATAAACCATCTCCTTATTACTCCCACCACACAGACCAACCCAACAGCCACATCATAACGAGCCCCATTCCTTTCAACCCCATTACTCTTCGTTTCCGGGCATTCACACACACATTGATCTGGAGCCGGACTCGACGCAGGTCCAGGGGCCGGACTCGACGCTGGTCCAGGGGCCGGACTGGGTCCAGGGGCCGGAGTAGGAGCGGGCGCTGGGGTATCCCCTCCGGTCCCGGTCGGGTCATTTGTGGTTTGTCCTCGGTTTTCTAGGATTTCGTCTCTTGCGGCTCGATTGGCGACAATTTCCACTTCCCAACAGCTGGTGTAGAGATCCTGGGGACTGTTGAAGTACCAGCCCCACATCATGGTGTAAGTACCTGGTTAGTAAATTATATGTTTTTTTTCAAAAATTATAAAAGAGAGTGCTTTATTAAATAACAGATAACATGTTTGATTAAAAAAAACAAGTTCTTTTAATGATATTAAAGAGGTTTTTTATTGAAACATAGGTATTCATGTAAGCTGTACCAATCCCACATCATGATTTAGGAACCTGTGAATTTTACAGTAAAAGTGTCAATTTAGAGGGGGTAATCTGTATTTTACAAGGGCATCTCTGTTTTACGAACATCCTTTTACGAAGATTATGCATTGTAAAGGCGTGTTCACGCAAAAAAATATCCTAAATTTTTGCGTGAACAGAGGGGATTAACTGCTATGTTTTTATACAAATGTGGCTTTCGAAAATATCGGGTTTCGTGCTATTTTCCGAGCCTTTTCGTTTGCGTGAACTCGGCCTTAGAAACATGCACCATCGACTAGCAACACATTTTCTATGATACACACAGAGTCAAAATTTATCTTACACGATTACAGTGTCAAATAAATTTTGCATCGAGATCCCAACTCTATATAAAACAAAAGTGAATGCTACGAAGTTAACACAAACTGAATCTCAAAAATGCGCTTTTCACAAAAACTGCGTTTATCTTTCGATTTTAGAAAATTTTCAGGAACGTACGTGTTAATTATCATTCCGAAATGAGCTGATTCATTTTTTCTATTTTTATTATTACATCATCATTTTCCTAATCATTGTAAAAACTACAAACTACAAGATATACCTGTTTCTAAATTGGGTACAACAAACTCGTTGGTAGCCAGAGCTTTGTCCGTATTCTCGCAGAATTTCGGTGCATTTTGAAATCCTATTTTAGGGTATGTCCTGGTGACTGCATCAGCTACATTATGCCTAAAAATAAAAACAAACTTTCTTAAGATAAACTCTAATCTTGCGTTCGAAATATCAAAATTTAGGAGATAAAGTACAATCCGAGTCCATTAGGTTGTAAACTAGCAGTGAGTTGTCGATATTTAAAAGAAAATGAGGATTTAGATACAAGAAAATCTACATGTATCTTAAATCTAAGGCTGCGGTAATATAAAATTGAAAGCCTTGGAAGGCTTATTGGTAATCGCAAGGTACCACTATTCTGTCGTTACTTGAAATTTCATTAACAAAACAAAAAGAGTGCAAATCTCCCCTCCCAGATCCCAGCTTGCGAATTTCTATAATCACAGCCTTAAGGTATGTTTATGCTGTAAGATTTGCCCATAAAAACATGCGAACAGTTCAAAAGAGTGTTTATGCATTTTTGCCGAGTGTTCATGCTGAATGACCTATCAGATTAAGATTGATAATGTATAGTTTTCAACGTTCAATATGGTCGATTATTAAGGTTGATAATGTATAGTTTTCAACGTTCAATATGGACTTGTCAAGAAATGTCCCTTATTCTTGAGGCACATGTTCGTCAAAAAAAATATTGCGCGAACACAAGATTGCAGTTGAAACCTGCGGAAATTATCAGAATTATTCACTATGTGTTTAGTACAAATACGGCGACAGATTGTTTGGTCATTGTTTGGATTTTAAGAACGTTCGCGCCTCGCATAAACACTCGGACTGCCTTGATCGCGCTACTCATTATGAGCCATAAAATCAGTACTTTTAAGCCTAAAATTATATCAAAAAATCATTTTTTGAGGGTTAATTTTGGCGATAGCGACGCTAAATTGAGTATTTGGCACACACTACAATCAAAGATTCCAGACAATCATCTTCAAAAACTTTAGGGCCATTTTTAAATGTAAAGGCGTGTTCACGCAAAAAAATATCCTAAATTTTAGCATGAACAGAGGGGATTAACTGCTATGTTTTTATACAAATGTGGCTTTCGAAAATATCGGGTTTCGTGCTATTTTTCGAGCTTTTTCGTTTGCGTGAACATGGCCTTACTCTTTTTGCGAAAATCTTATTTTTGGGCAAGCGCGACAAATTATATTTTTTGTGTGCGAAACTGTCAGCATAAACATAGATGCGACCTTTAAACTTAATTGATTAAGGAGTTTAAGCCTATAATTTGAATCGCAATAACCTTTTGCAATATCCGGTATCAGTTCCCAAGAGTTTATATATATATACGAACAACATATCAAATGGGTCAATACCAGAAACATTGTTCACATTTTGTTTAGCGAGGTTATAGTAAACAAAAAGCATTATTTTACCCGTGTAGAGGGACGCCGAAATCAGCGATTGCATGGGCTATCAGTTTATTTAGATGAAATCATGTCATTCTTAAATCATTGTTTTTGGTCAGTATTTTATGTCAATGCAACACATAAGGAATCATCACTTTATTACGATAGAAACAATATTTTACCCGTGAGGAGTGACCCCAAATTAGCGATTGCATTGGTTTCAAGCTCATTTAAATTAAATCGTGTCAGTCTTATATAACAGTAATTTGTCATTATTTCATCTCAACAAAACACTTGAAAAATCGTCATTTAATTGCAAAAGTAGTCATAATTTACCCGTGAGGAGAGACGCCGAAGTCAGCGATTTCATTGGCCTGGAACTGAGACAAGGTCACATCCGATTGGCCGTCTCTAGGGCCCAACCAAACCACGTTTCCGTTGTCAGGGATGTACTTGTTGGTGCATCCCGTATCGGCCACGTGGTTCTGGAAAGTAGAAAAAAGCTTGTTGTTTTGCTTTGGCAAATATAGTTTTCAACTTAATTTACCTTTATATTCGGAAACATGCGATATTACAGCACTTTTTGGTTTGTTTCAAATATCTCTTTGCGATAAGTTGCGTATATCCACGCGATATATTTTCGACATGAAAGACAATTTAGATGGAATTCATCGTAACTTTGCTACTCAGAAAATATATTTAGCAATTCATCCGTATTTACATAGGGACAATGATACACATATTAAGCAATTTTGAATATGTGTATGAGGAACAATGCTAGACGGCATTACACGTGTACGATTATAACTTTTGAAAATGTGAGCATTCTACTTTGTCCAGCTGTTGAGCATTCTCCTTTATCCAGCCCCTGATCAACCATTAACTTAATTCAATCTTACCTTAGTAGGATGTGCGAGCACAACAGTTTGACCCGGAAAGTACACGGCCATCGGGTAATCATCCGTATACGCGGCCCCGTCATTACGTTCCGTTCTGCAGGGGGCGTTTTCCGGTGGGTTAATAATGTTGTATCCGCGATCGACACCGAAATTGTCTTTTGGTGTGTACTGGTGCCCATGTCTGTAAATAGACAATTTCGATTTTTAATAAAGGGTTAAAATGTGTATTATACATATATATATTATAGTGATTTAAACATTCGTGCGTATTCCGGGGGGGGGGGTGATGATGTTGTATCCGCGATCCACACCGAAATTATGTTTAGGAGTGAACTGATGCCCTTGCTAAAAAGAGCGCAGAGAAAGGTTGAGAAACGAACACATTCGCAGAACCCTTCAGATGAAAAACACAATCACTGAAGAGGTAAAGCAAAAACGGCTGAGATGGTCTGGTCACGTCACAAGGCGCCTCCCTGAAAGCTTTGTCGCTAGAGTCTATCGAGAAGATTTCTCGAATCCATGACCGCGAGGCAGGCCACCAAAGAAATGGCTCACTCTGGTGTGAGAACATACAGGGCTCCTTAGTGCTATCGCAGAGCGCAGAACATCGGACCGCAGTGATTTGAGTACAGTCAGTCGTCTGGAGAGAGCGAGGAGACGAAGAGTCCTGAGCATCTAAGTCAAGTAAGTCAAAGTCAAAGTGTACTGTGTACTGTTCATGCCTGCACTTGAATAATACTGTATGATTTACCTAGGCATAAACAAAATATATGACCGAGCCCTTCGGACTTGGGCATTATTTTGTCTGGTTTCCCCTTTTCCTTATCATTTACCATTCTGATGAGCACCTTAAAGTTAGAGTTCTTTTATTGATGTGAACAATTCGGAAATATATATTTAAGACCAACACAGACATATAATCTGTCAACAGATATATCGCCTGTGGGGAAACCTAAATGACCATCATATCGAACGCAAACTAGCATGAGCGTATGATTAAAAAAGGAATAAAAAATGAGGACAATAATGGTTTATGGATTACATTCAGGCCAAACAGCTCTCAGACCGACGTCAAAGAATGTATTGCCTTTGGATGGCTACCAAATGCATAAGAAATATTAAGTACATTTTTTACTGAATTACACGAGTTTGATTGTAAAAGGTTACGCAATGTTGACTGCACTAACAAGTATGTACAAAAATAATAAGAATTTCAATAAAGCACTTCAATTTGAAAACATATGTTAATTGTATTTCCCCTTAAAGAGATTTCAGGCTAAAAATATCAGCTTCGATAAATTGTGCATTAAATTTGCATTTAATTTAAACACTTATACATCTTAAGAATATAACGTTTAACTGCGCATAAGGAACTCTCTTAATCGTGATAAATTATGGTTGAAAATGTTGAACATACATGTATGAGGTCATGCAAAAATATATAACCGTTTTATAATTTTTAGAAATATCCAAAATTATCTGCAATATTATGTAACATGTATCATTTTTGTCTGTAAATTGTACATCGGTATCACGAAATGCTTAAAACCTTCAAATATAAAATAGCATCAATGATCAATGTCTCAGTTGCGTCTCGCTCAAAACTCATCCCTCCCAATCCGACCCAATTCTCTTTAAACTTTTATGTTAAAAATGAAAAGAAAATTCAGATTGGAAAAGATTTGGGTTTCAATGTCGGCATAAATGGATGGATGGTTGAAAAAATATCGCTATTCGCAAGACAATATGCAACTATGGTTAAGTGTGTACGTGCCTAAGGAGCGGGTAATATCAACTAACAGGTAATATCAACAGTAGTATTGCCCAGGTAATAGTACAGACACTGATTTATCAATCACTTAATTATCCAAGCAACAGGTATAATGAACCTGATGCCGAAAGGCCTTTGAAATTGGAATATATATTTTCATTGACATCGCGTAATAAAGCGCGACAGATACATACGTTTCAAATTGTATTTGATCATTGTCATACTATTATTTCCCGCCCCCATCCCCCACCAGTCCCCACAAAAAAAAGAGAACCCTATTCTTTATCGAGATTTATCAAAATTAGTTGCAAATAGTGTTTACTTAAAAACCCATATTTTAATAACTACCTCTAAGTGTCGCAAAGCCATTTATCCTTACCTCGGGAACGCTCTGCAGGCGTCTGCATCCCAATAATCTCCGTTCATCTCCAGATAATCCGTACACGCGATCCAGGAATGTGACGTCACACGGTGCATAGCAGCGCATAGCAACAGTAAGGATGTAAGTTGAAATTTCCCGCTCATTTTGATGTTTTTTTTATTAATTTACCGCGGCGATAAAGGCGGAAATTTGTGAACTGAAAGCAATAATCAAATGCGTAAATATTTATCTTAATGATTGACAATTTTTATAACATGACTGATATAGCATGGTTAAATGAAAATATAATTATGT
>LQRL01140474.1:0-13086 GCA_001703475.1 Hydroides elegans
AATATCATTCTCAATAAATGAATTATATTGCTAAGCAACGCTTGGTCGAGAAGGCACTATTTTGTTTTATTTTGTATTCACATATCCAGTACACAACCAGTAAATCAAACAAAAAAGTTTATAAGTAATTTAAGCATACACTAGCGGAGAAATAACTACATCCTCTGTATACGTTGCTCATTACGGTCCAGTTAATGAACGAAGTAGACATATCATATCAACCTACATGTAGAATTATATGATTCAATTTAAGTTTGAAGATTAATATTCAACGGTGGACTACATTCAAATAATAATAAGATAAAATCAAACTATTTGTTTTATAGTTTTCTCCACTTTTTAATATAAAAATCCAATTTGTATGGAGATCAACTTTTGTGAGAATACTCAAAGGTGAACACATGAGGGGCTCTTTTTTTCCTTTAGTACATACCCATTATAATAGTAGTTCACCGTCACCCCAGCGATATCTGGTGTTGCACATGTCAGCAGAAATTGCCATGCCAACGAGAGACCAACGATACTGCATATCAACGCTTGAACCAATAAACCACGAATGCGCAAGTTGAGAAGTTTCGGGATGTAACCGCCTAGGAGAGTGCCTACTATGGCTGCTGGTATCACTGCTGCACCTGATAATAATTACGAAAACATATAAATGAACAAGACGCAAAATTGTTGAGAAGTTTAGGGATGTAACTAGCCTAGTAATGTACCTACAATGGTTGCTGGTATTACTACGGCTCATTGGAATAATAAATGTTCACGATAGATAAAACTGATTAACATACCGACAGCACATATCACATAATTAGGTCGCGTTCACCAGCTCCGAAAAAAATAACTTAAACAAAAATATTGCGCTTGAAGGTTGGAGACATACACATTTGTGTAAAAACATAGTAGTTTATCTTTGCTGTTCACCTAGAATTATGCGCTTTTATCTCGGGTGAACGCGCCTTAAAGCGAATCCCATTATTACATTCGAATAAACATATGTCATATTTGAATTAGACATTATAGAACTAAACCCAATAAGTTACCCAATAAGTATAGACAAAGACCATTTATAACAATTTTAAGATAATTGTGCATCAATATCACATTTTACCTCAACCATTTATCAATGTTGAAGGCGTTATTCCTTTGAAAAAAAAATCATCCCCAGTCTACACAAAACCTCATCATGATCTCATACAGACCCATATGAGTTATTATTTAGTCACCGTGAGCTCATGATTAGGTTTTGTGTAGACGTGGGATAATATGAACTGCTTAACATGTCGACAACACAGATCACATAATAAAGCAAGTACAAGTATAAGATTCGAATAAAAATGCGACATATTAAAGTTAGGTATTATACAACAAAACCCGATAAGAACCCAAAATGTATCGACCAAAACGTATCAAAAGTCCATTTTAAACCATTTTGAGATAACTGTGTATCGATATCACATTTGACATCAACCTTTGATAAATGTTGTAAGCGTTATTCCTTTCAAAATCATCCACAGTCTACACAAAACCTCATATTGAGAATATGTTGACCTTATATGAGTTACTTGTTAGGTCACCGTAGGCTCATGATGGGGTTTTGTGTAGACGGGGTCTTTACCTGAGTAAATAGCAGACTCTGCTGGTGATTTACTAAATTGAAACTGTATAATCTACAAAAGAATGACTTAAATCTTGAAATAAGATACAATTAATTAATACCGGACACATTTGAATGGACATGAAATCAATATATAACTGTGATGACTGAATAAAAGGTATATCAATTTTCTCTATGAATTCTGTCTACACTTAAAAACAAAAACAAACCTGTATCCTATTATCCACTTCACTCATAAATAAATAGTACTCTAACCAATGCTGTTAATTATTATCGATTTGCGAGGCACTGTGGTATATTAACGCTGTTTTACAGGGCAATTTTTAATGGTTTGCGGGCCTTTAATAAAAACAGCGGGCCGAAAGTTACATTTGAGCCCGCTAAATTGAGTTGCAAATGAAAACGGCCCGCTTGCTTGTTTCAAATTATATGTTTTCCCCATAAATGCTATTTTTTTAAAATATGCAACGCCGTTTCACTTGGTTATTATTTAATATTTGATAAACATTAACTGTAACATTAAAGATGGCTATTCTAAGTTGAAGAATAAGTGGCAAAAAATCCATAAAACAAATCTAAAATTTAGAAGGGACACCGATGGGATTCGAACCTGGGTTGCAAAACATTAAGTTTCGCTTCCACCCACCTTAACCACTAGACCACAGGAATGCTGTTGAATTGATGCTTTAAAACAACAGTTATAATCTAAAAATCAATACTTGGTAAAACAATGCACTATGCTAATGATATGCCATTGAGTACCCGTATAAGGTAAATCGATATTAGAATGAGTATGATTGTGCTCAAGTCTCATTGCAATCGGGAAAACGTAGTCAACGATGGATTCATCAGATATCTTATTTATTTTGTTCAAAAGTAAGATTCATTGTTTTCTTTTTTTCCGCGAATATGTTTTAAAGAAATGCAAAATTAATACAATCATTCAAACATTGTCAATTTAAAGTTGGTATGATTCATTTTAGAAGAAAAAAGCGTGTATATGAAGTCGAAGTGGACAAATGTGTGTACCTCTTAAATCAATAATAATAGTAATCACACTGTTTTAGCCGGCGTTAATGAAATTTGAGTCCCTCAGTTTTCATTTGAAGCCCTTTTTTATCATTTGAATCCCTTACATAACATTTGAGACCCTCGCAAGCTCGGGCCTCAAATGATATGTAGCGGGCTTCAAATGATAAAATGCGGGCTTCAAATGAAAACATCGGGCCTCAAATATCATTAACGCCCGCTAAAACAACGTGATTGGTATATTAAAGTTAGTTAATATTCGATATATTGATTGTAATAAATAGGTGACATTAAGGTAAATTGAACTCTCATTTAGGGTTTGACCACATTGGAAGCTTTTTCTTTAATTACTAACAAATCTGTCCTACAATATATTCCTAATGGGAAACCAAACACAACGAGCGGTTAAGTAACTGTTACCGCTTTTTGAGGTTCCATAAGGAATATATTAAAAACAGGTTTGTGAGGAAATAAAAGCAAGAAAAAAGCTTCCAATATGCCCAGGTCCTAAGTACCTTTGGAAAGAAGGATCCGAACCCTACTACCGCTGCTATCTCAAGCGTTCCACCAATTACTAACGTCAGCCATACTGGATTTGTGAATATGACCTTGACAGCTGCCCAGAGGTCACTCAATGACCTTCCCATATTATCGCCACTGACCATGGCGCGTATTGCACTGCCCTTGTGCACCATCATATCTCGCTCCTTTTGGCTTTCATAAGAAGCTGTATGTTTTGACAAATAAAAACATATTCGTAAATCACATATTGGGAAAACAACAATAAAAGAGCCCATATAATTGTGCGGGCAACCACGGAATTGTCTGAATTGTCACGAAATTAAAAGAAAATATAGTGCACACAATATCACTGAGTTTACTATATTTTCGTTACATTTCGATGTGATTTCGTTCCTATCCGCAACTCAAAGATGCTAATTCAGTAGAGTGCGTTTTTGGACAGGGATGGATCTATAACTTTGGCTCGGGAATATGACCTTGACAGCGGCTCAGAGGTCACTCAATGACCTTCCCATATTATCGCCACTGACCATGGCGCGCATAGCACTGCCCTTATGCACCATCATGTCGCGTTCTTTTTGGCTCTCATAGGAAGCTACATTTTAACGGATGTATTTATAGAAATTTCACAAAGTTCCAACGTGCCTTTCGGTCGGTGGCATTTTAGCCGGAAGTCAAACGAATGTAAACAATTAACATATAAACTAAATTCGCGAACTCGTTGATTTAAAGTAAGGCATAATTTGTATGTGTTGTGTCAATATCCATTTCTTTACTGAACAAATTATAAGTAAAAATGTGTAATGATTGTTTTGTGTTTACATAGGTAATGCCATATTTATAGGAGAAACACTATGGCAAGATTCAAGTTGTGCAATAAATCGAGATATACTTCTACATGCCTGGTAGTCTGCGAGGAAAGCAGAGCACAATAAACGAGACAAAGAACGTGAAGACACTGGCGAGAATATGACAGATCCACCAAGCGCCTACCCATCTGGGGTCACTCGGGTCGAGGTCTGGCCTAATTAGAACACAAGAAATCATGTTTTTTGACATGTTAGAAAACACCCCTAAAATGTATTGCACACAAAATGGTAAAGACGGGCCAAAATGAACATTATATGGACAGTAGAATCTATGTTTATTTTCGTGCGATTATCCCAAATTGCACAAAACCTCATCATGACCTGATGCTGGGCTCACGTGAGTAAATGTAAGGTCAGCATGAGCTCATGATGTTTTGTGTAATCGGGGATCCGACTCGAAGAGGACGTTAATAACACGTCGGGGCGTATTAAACCTTCATGTGGGCCGAAATGAGTACTTCATTTCAATGTCATCTCTGAAAGCCAGGCGTTTCACCAATTCATATATAAATTTATACTATCTAATCGCCAGAATGCTTTGCCACTCTTGAAATCCGCTCCTGCTAGGTTGACAATGTCTAAGGTTAAGCTCATACGTGATGCGTTTCGAAGATTGAATGAACACACCAGCTAATTGATTCTTCTTCTAAAATTGTGATATAGTAAGTCATCCATATAACAAAAGATATATAAATTGATTCTAACGAGAATATTTCTAAGTGATATACTCACTCAGTATCCACCTTTAATACGTCCACGTAGATGGTTAAGGAGAGACCAGCAAGGATAAATCCAAGGCATGGACCAAGCACTCCGAAGCACTGGGCAATGCCTGCAATGAAACAATGCAACTATTTTCATTTAAGGACACTGGTGCTGTATTGATCCCTCAGGCTTTACTATTTTTAGCCCAATTTAAATTGCACGGACGCAGACGCAAAGAGCCGATAGCAACACCATAATGGTGTTGTCAGTGACTGTTTGCGTCTTCGGAATTTGAATAAAATTGGTATAAAATTTGGTAGTCCCATCTGAATTGAGTCATTAAAGTTTATACAATTTCCGATTCCACTAACAGCACCATAATAACATAATTACCAGGCACATGAGTGTTTATTTCCAAATGTAACATGTGTCGACCCTTAAACGGAGTGATTGACTTGAATTGCATCACCTAAACTATCATAAAATATAAAACATTAATTTATCTTATATCCTTATCAGTCCTTAGAATTTAGAATAATTTGTCCTTCAATCGAGTCTTACCAATATAGAGAGGAGTCTTTTTGGGATGGACCTGACTGTCCAAATACGGCAATGATATACAGTAGGCAGCGGCCCCACCACACGCGTGAAAGATTTGCGCAAGAATGAAGAACCCATAAAAACTCGATTCACCTTGTACACAAGTTGTGGTTTCGTTACCTATAAGAAATAAGTTAAGAGAACGTTTAGAACATAGAAAAAATCATCAGTTAATTAAGGATTATACGCAATTAAGTCTTCGAAATAGTTGTCCACTCTTCTCAATATTAGTTATGTTTTCAAGAAGTTGCAATATATAAAGAAATTATTTTTAAAAGTCGCTAGCTAATATCTACAAAGCCGCTCACTAAGCTCGTTTTTTTTGTAACTTAAATGCATACATAATTGCGTTTATTGCGTGTAAGCATTTGCTTCTATAAAAATTGCTTATATAAGCATTTGCATATATGCTAAGAGAATAATCGCTTACCATCGAGGTCGCAAAGAGGTATCGATGCTGTGCCCAGGACGTAAGGGTCGGAAAGAATCTGAGGTAATACTATTATCATGGAACCCATAGACATGACCAGTAGACCGAGGGATATGAGTTTGCCATTGTGTAGAAATTGGCCAACGTAGGCGTAAATCAGTGTGAACACGACTGAAAAAGATATAATAAATATATTTGTCATCCACTATTTACAACTTGTTCATTTATTTATTTTTTTCTTAAATAAAACACCCTTTGCATCAAAACAGAACTATTAAAAAGGAATTATTGTTGATTCTTTGTGTCAAGATGCAAATCCTTGCAAAATAATACCAACACTGCAACACACTGCTGCATGTAAACAACTCTAAGAAGTGTCTGAATGTTCTGATTTTTACATTGAATCAATGAAATATAGTTTTAATTTAGACAAGAATGCGTCATTTGACTCCCTACTTATTTGATTAAAGGAGCGTTTAAAGCATGTTTATAATGGTTTTAGACATTTCAATTGATAAAAAAGCGAGAAATTGTATGTTTAAATTATACCTTTTTTCACCAAAATGAAATTGGTATAAATACATAAAAGCCCCGCAATGAGCTTTTGCTTTACTTTGTAAACACGCCTTAATAACATCGGATGACTTAACAATTCTAATGTTTACTGCATGCCTTACCTGCACTGAGGTCATAAGTAGCGGTGACCCAAGCGACCTCCGTACTCGATAATGAATACCGTCTCTCCCATGTGGACAGATTGCACCAAATGAGGCCATTGCAACTGAATCCTAAAAATGAAAAACTGATCTATTTCAACAACGATTTAGGCTAACGCATCTTGCAATAATACGACGGCACAATTTGCAGCGATTAGATGAGTTGGTGTGGTCAGGAGCCGGAGAGATTATAGTCGACACCCAAAGTAGCCAAATAGAAACACCTCCTTCGGTCAAAAATATATATCCAAATAGAAACCATGCCCTCAAAAAAGCGAGAAAAAATGAGACAAAAATACCTTGCATGAAACAATAAGCAGCGAGTAAATTGGTTGGGGTTGTCAGGGAACGGAGACATTCTGGTCGCCATCCCAAGTAGCCACAATGAGTGAAATACCGCCCCCCCAAAAAAAAAAGAATAAACAAATCCCCCACCCCCCAAAAAAACTTGCATAAACAACACATCACAAAAAGCAGCGAGGATATGTGACGGGGTCGTTAGAGATCTGAGACATTTAGGTCTCCATCCCAAATAAACACACTGGGTTGATTCCTCTCTCCCCACAAATATATATATAAAAAGGCTCCTTCCCCCACAAAAAGAAGAAGAAAAAAGCAGACAAAAATACCTTGCATGAACATGACGGCACAAATAGCAGATAACAAATGTGGTGGGGAGTGATCTAAGCCATTTTGGTTGCCACCCTAAGTAGCCACACTTGGTCGATCCCCATAAAATTATATATTTTAAGCCCAACCCCCCCCCAAACAAAAAGCAAAAACAATATAACAGACATATTAAAGGTACCTTGCATGAACATGACGGCGCAAATGGCAGCAAGCAGATAGGGTGGTGTGGTCAGGGATTGAAGACATTTCGGTCGCCATCCCAAGTAGCCACATTGGGCTGATTCGTCATGCTTTGAGTCATTTTGGATATCCATTTCTTTCTTCGGTTTGCCTCCTTCCATTTTGAGTTAAATATCATGAATTGACTCAAGTAATTATATGATTTCATTAGTTATGCTATTTTTTTGTGTTTTTTCTTCTTTCGTATGAGTGAGTTATTTTAATTATATCATTTTCGAGACATCCACATTTGTTCTAGACTTGAGAAGTAATTAGTTTTTGACACGAAGTCGGCAATTAACTTTGTTGATATATTTTACTCAATATTTAAAATAGATTTTATTCATTTTTTAAAGTTTAATCCATCTTTAGGACATATCCAATAATGCGTCGATAGGTATCCACTTCGTTCAATAATGTATCCTGATAGCATTTGTATTAAGTAAATTACGCTACAAAATTTTACGACACAATATAAATTGTAATAAATATGAAAGATAATATAATTTATTTGATTTTTAGCTCGAGAGACATTCGCCAGACGCCTTCAAAATGGTATGATAAATGTATATATAGCCTTATGATAAATATAAATACCATTTTCCTCTAACCAATATTACAATTAAGAAACTAAGAAAATAAGGTTATCATAAGGTCACATTAGATTTACATATTAATATATTAAACTATGTGTCATGTGGATATTGAATTCATATAATTTTGTTTATTATTACGGCACATTCAGGACAATAACATGTCAACAATATCAAAAGAAACAATGGTCTGATTATCATAGATACATATCTTATAAGACACTCTTATTACTTTAAGAAAACAATTATTGCTTTGTTTTAGAGACCCTTAATTGACCTGAAACCGATGACCCCATATATTTCGTTATTTTGTAGGCTATTGTAAAAAGGGATCCATGTGCGTGGTTTGATGCTTGGGTTGAAAGTTTGTCTGATCAATTATTAAAATAAAGATTCGACGCTAAGTGAATTTTCGCTACTTCAATAAAAACAGCTCAAAATGGTAAATAAATGGTTTGTTATAAAGTGTGTTTACTCCTAAAAACTCATTGAATCATGTTTATAATTGACAAATAAGGTTCCACATAGTCATTTGACCAAACCTCATGTGACACTATTCGAGTATCAATATAGAAAATGCTTT
The DNA here is from genome assembly GCA_001703475.1 of Hydroides elegans. Taxonomy (NCBI): domain Eukaryota; kingdom Metazoa; phylum Annelida; class Polychaeta; order Sabellida; family Serpulidae; genus Hydroides; species Hydroides elegans. Next base: position 8,515 of record LQRL01140474.1, read on the forward strand.
ATTTAGCAAGCATCCCTATGCAAGATCAAAAATAAAAACGTGAACCTAAAGCTGCTGCGCTATGGGCATACATGATGCTTCACCTACACATCATGTGATCAAAATATGTAGAGTTGCTTTTAAGGTCATTGCATTAACCTTATATAATATAACTAAAACTCAGTGCATGATTGGATCCTAGCTTGTAAAAAATAGCACATAAAAAGGACATCTTTTAATATAAAAACTAATAAATCACTCTGCAAGACGCCGGACAACGTCGAAAGAATGTTATTGTTTTGGGTGTAATAATAGTCCTATCCTGGCGAGTACCGCTCTTCCGACGTCTCGACTTAAAGTTATATCAGAGAACGATCATCTGGAAGAAATGACAATGTTCATTCGACGTCATGGCCTAGCCCAGTTTACACTTGGATGTCGGACAACTCACTCAAACAATCGACTCACACGAAAACCAACTCATCCAAAAACGAAATCTTACAAGTTGTGACTTACCCACCAAAATCGTTGGGTCAACTCACCCGATTTTGTGATCAACTCTTTAAAGTGTTTGGACAACTCATCCAAGCTTCAAAAGATACGAAAGGACTTTCAGGGACGTTTTTCTTGTTTTGATATGCATTTGGATGAATCATAACAATATTTATTACGTTATTAGACTAGTAGATCTCGAGGTTGACCTAGACAAAATTCGAACAGAAATTATTTTTACGGCTATGTTATCCTGAGATATTCCTGTTTTACCCAAAAAAAGTCCCATTAGAACTAACGGGCGGAAATGCGAAAAAAATCGAAAAATCGAAAATGGCCGCCAGAAAAAATAACATTTCAGAGTCCACTCTCTTAACTCTTGTATATAACACGATTTTTATATCTATTATCTCTAAAACATGTTTCTATATGTTATTACAATGTTTTCTAACATAAAATGCACCATTAAAATCATTTTTAAATATATAATGTATTTTTAACAAATTCATTTATGTATCTTTTTTGCCGAAAAAATGATACTTTATATATTTCGTACCAACATCCTATTTAAACGTAGCATGGTGCTTAAACATAATTTAGGTGTTTAGTTATAGTATTATAACTTCATAATTGTCGAAAATAAACACAAATTACAAGCATTAAACATAAGATACATATATGTAAGACCAAAATGACGGAAATGGCTAAGGTTACCAAGGCGACCACGGTGGTTTGATCGTCATATGGAGAACAATTTATGTTGGAGGCACAATGAAAAAACTTTGATTAAAATGTGAAAGCCATACGACTAAAACTTTGTGAGGAAATGGAATCAACAACATATAGTTTTTAACTAAATAAAAGACCAAATTGGCGGTTTTTGCGAAGTCCACCCTGGCGACCACAATTGTTCGATCGTCACACATGCCGCAATTGATTTTGGAGACACCATAATAAAGCTTTGGTTAATATTTGAAAGCTGTAATACCAAAAATGTGGGAGGAGATAGGTTCAACAATAAATAGTCTTTTACTAAAAAGAAGACCAAATTGGCGGTTTTTGCGAAACCCACCCTGGCGACCACAACGGTTTGATCGTAGTATAGAGCACAATTTATACTGGAGACACCATAAACTAGAAGGTCAGTGACCTTGGATCCCCCGTGAACTCCAACAATTGGTCAGTTTTTAATAAAATTAAAAGAGTAACATCTTGAATCATCACTCACTTCTTTCTGAAGACAACTCTTGAACTGACGAGACCAGTTGGCAAAAGTATCCTCAATTTATAAATTAAAGAAAATGTGTTTTTATAAGCAAGGGCTCACATAGCACATCCAAAATGATTTTGAGAGGCAACTGACACGGCCAATGAAGCAAAAAGGTAATCTCATTACATTAAATTATGTTTATATAAGCACAATGACTTATATAAGCACATCCCAGATACTTTTGAGACGCAGCTGACAAGGCCAGTGAAACAAATATGTCATTTAACTTACATAGAAAATATGCTTATATACGCACGATTACTTTTGTAAGCCAATTCCAAATACACCAGGCTCCCCAGATAGGTGTTAATACTTCTTTTTTATTTTTTGACCAGGCCAATCTAAGATTATAGGTTTGAGACCCGTCTCCGGCCAAAATGTTGCATAATACGTTAAAAGTGTAAATGATATTAAGGCCATTATGACACGATGTCTGCATAAGGTTAAAGCTCCAGCAAGATCATATGATGCAAAAAACGCAAGAATCATATTGCATTCTCGTTCATTTCGTTTTAAAGGCAACTGACAAGACCAGTAAGCAATATTTTGATTAATTTTGAATTTAATAAAATATGCTTATATAAGCATGATTGCTTACAAAGGCACATCAAACATGCTTAAGTACAGACACTGACGAAACAAGTGAAGCAAAACATCAATTTATATTTAGAAATATGCTTATATAAGCAATTATGCTAATATAAGCATGATTGCTTTTAAATATGCTTATATAAGCATGGTTGCTTTTAAAATCACACCAAAATGCTTTTGGAGGGCAGCTGACGAGACAAGAAAGAACATCATTTCACTTATCTTAAGAAAATAACATGGTTATATAGGCATATTTCCTTAAATAAGCACATACCAATGCAAAAAGCCCCCAACTGGCGAGATCAGCAACGCACATTTTGATTTTTAATGAATTTTATTAAGTATGCTTATATAAGCACGATTGCTTATATAAGCACATACCACGTATTTAAATAATAATATCTTATATTATCACCCACATTTCCTCATCTGAATATGAAATTTTCGCTACTTTTTAAATTGTTTCAAAATCGACAATTTTCAACCAATCGAGATGACATTATAACGAGGCAGGACTTCAGACCTTGGTTTATATGTGTATTTAATTAAAATCTCTATCTCAATTTCTTCATACCAAACTCGCGTGCACAAAGTACTTAACATCGGGTGGAATTGTTAAAATCGCAAAAAAAGTGCTCCCGAATCGACAATTTTCATTCGATACAGATAAAACCGTGACGAGGCACGACTTCAGACCTAGGTTTATATAGGTATAAAATTTCAAAACTCTAGCTCAGTTGCTTCATACCAAACTTGCGTGCACAAAGTGCTTGGCATCTGAAAAAAAGTTTAAAATCGACAATTTTAAGAGTGCTCCAGAAACGACAATTCTCAACCGATTGAGATAAAACCTTGACGAGGCATAACTTCAGACTTGGAGGCACAACTTGGTTTATACGTGTATAAAATTTCAAAGCTCTAGCTTAACGTTTTCATAACAAACTCGCGTGCACAAAGTACCCTATATCAAGCGGGACAGAGGGACGGACGGACAGACAGCCAGACGGACGGACAGACAGACAAGTTCAACCCTATATCCCCTCGTTTTAACGGGGGATAAAAAGGCTTTGGGTAAGATGTGAAACCCCTCTACCAAAACTGTGGGAGGAGATAGAATCAACAGCAAATAATTGTGTACTATATACAAGACCAAATTGGTGGATTTTGCGAAGTCCACCATGGCGACCACAATGGTTCGATCGTCATACAGAGCACAATTTATATTGGGGACCCCATAAGGAAGCGTTGGTTAAAACTTAAACGCTTGAAAGGAGGGTTGTTTATTTTTTGAGTCATCAAAAATGGTTAAAAACATAAAACTTAAAACCTCCCAAAAAATATTAATTCACTTATTTTTTTCCAAGTTTATTTGTAAAAACGTTGTCTTTATTGCATTCTTATTAAATTATATTTATTTGAAACAAAATATATAGGTTCAGAGCTTTTGAAATAGTATATCATACGTATATAAGAAGCAAGCTGAACTGAAATTTTTGGGTGGTGTTAATAAAGTGTAAAAAAAAATAATTTCCGCCCGTTAGATCGAATGGGACTTTTTTCTGGTAAAACTAGAATGTTTGTACTTAACGACAGACATAAAATCATTTCTGTTCGAATTTTGTCTAGGTTCGGCCATTTTTTACCTCAAATCTACTAGTCTATATTGCACGGCAAGCAATGCATTCGAAGTTTCTATAGGGCTATGCCACTCACTGAGCGCAAATGTTCTTTTGAAAATATACACTTTGATTATTATATATCTAAGACTCAACAAATGAAAATTACGGACTATTGGTCAAATAATGTGAAAAAAATATTTGGGCAGGTTATCCAAAAAATATGGGTGAGCAGTCCATGATAATAAAGGTGAGTTGACAACAAACTTGGATGAGTTGTCCAAGAATATTTTGGTAAGTTGACCATTTTTTATTTGTGTGAGTTGGTGTTTGGCTGAGTTGTCCTGAAACCTTTACTCAGCCTTATCATGGGCTCATGCTGACCTAACATTTACTCACATGAGGTCATTATGAGATCATGAAGAGGTTTTTGTAAGCACGGTCAAATGGTGCCCGTAAAATTTACATTGGGGGAAATGAATGACCTTTACCGAATGGTATAAAGATAGTTCAAAGGAAGTTATAAAGATATACCAAGCAATAACAATGCAGTCGGTGCTTTTAAAATTGCAAACAAATTAAGATATATATGCAATTATGTTTTTCAAAATATGATTTAGAATC
>LQRL01140482.1:940-13355 GCA_001703475.1 Hydroides elegans
ATCAGGTATGGAAGTAATAGCGATAAATGCAGAGGTCTTCCGTATCCATTGCCTTGCCTCGTTCTTCCACAACACGTATATGAACTTGGATGGGGGCGACTGTGAGGTTGGGGCAGGGTGTAAGGACTTTTAAAAGTTCGTGGGCTCACATATATTCTAACTTCGCATTATCCTTCAACAATGTTTGAAAAGGTAAAAGCGGGAAAAGAGCCAATTTCACAAGTTATTCGTGATTTTCGTTCTTTGCCAATCGGAACTGTGAAACGAATAATGTTTATGTAATATTTAGTTAAATCAAAACTGAACAGAAACCCCATGAAAACATAGACATCACCCAATTTCATCAAAATTTATCACCGATTGCCAGTTGCTGGAACAAAAGAAGAAGCACCTGCGACAGCTTGCCGAATTGCATTATGGGAAGGCACAGCAGCTATTTGTGTTGGTCGAAGCCACTTGTGAGACACTGCGCCTACAGCTGGAGAGGGTAGCAATGGCCGAATTTCAGCTGCCTAGTAAGTGATATAAAGGGGACTGGGATTAGGAAAATGATAGCTCATCTGATTGAATTATAAATGATAATTTCGGAATTTTCGTAAAGATGGAATGTCAACAATATACAAATCAACAGGAGGTGGACTGTCTTTGGACGTTCGACCATCGCTGTCGACTCTATACGTAGGCTACATTCCTAATTCTACAATGAAGTGAAAATATATGCCTATTGGTCTACTTCTTCATTTTTTGCAGGTGTGACCAGTCCGGCCAATCGCCTTAAACTCCTGCAAAATACGCTTTCCTACCTGCTCGCCAGTGACGTCACTCTTGCTATTATGACGTCACAATTAGAAAGTGACGAAAGCGAGGCTACTTCCGGAAATAGGGAGGAAATAAACAAACTGCTCAGTATTTTTCAGTCGCGGCTTAGCTTCATTCTCCAGAGTCTAGTCAAAACGTCGGTGTCTTTCAAGAAGGGGTAGGTGTTTAGATCACTAATGCGTCGTTTAGTATTTATAGTTATTTTCTTGCATTGTTTTATTATAGAAAACCCGTTCCGATACGCGTTGTATTGAACAATCAGCTAATTATAACAATGATAAATTGTATTATAGTGTAATGTGATTGATTTGTGAAATCTTTGTATTTTGTATTTAATCAACTTCATAAGGATACTAGACACTTTATTGTAATCACTTGTTCTTATAATTATGCACAGGTGTCACACTTTAACTGTTATGATATCCAAAATCATACATATTCTTCCAGAAAAGCCATAGAGGGACCAAAAGCGGACGTGTATAAAGCCATGTACGGGTACATGCTTAAGGAAACCGCAGTTCTAAAGACTGAAAGTGAGGATGTGTTGAACTCTGTCAAATGTATACATCGGGTCGTCCAAAAAATAAAAGAGATGTACGAAAGCGGCTCCAAAACCAAAAAGTGAAAAAAATAATGACACGACAACAAGACTACTCAAGCTATGCATACGTAAAACAAAAACCTGATGTCACAAAACGAAGCACTCTTGTTAGGTACTGTACACAAAAACTGCCGACCGTACAACGAAATGTTTAACATTGATGAAAGAGCGAGAAATGTTTGGGATCTCCATATTATATGAGATCTTTCCGTATCCATCAATGATATCTAGAATCAAGCATCGCTTTTTGATTCATTATGCACAGTATATACAGAAGCAGCCGGTTTTTTATGCATGCACAAATTTATAGTAAGAGTAAATTGCGCTCAAATTATATGAAAGTTGAAATTGACCTTTTTGTGAGTTTTGATGTTGATTTCTAAATCGCAAAGAGAAGTGATAATTGATAAATAAAGATTAATCACAGGAATAGATTTTGACCACGCATTTATGACAATAAACTGCTATATGATATGATTTCAAATTTATTTTTAGATTAACTGGGTTAATATAAGCATTTCATCATCTGGATTCTGACCGAATGCATGTGAAATTTAAAACCAATATCAAAGAAAATCGTCTGTGTCTATATCATAAATCTAAAATAAATTGTTAATGAAAACGAGAATCGGAAGTAATATCTTGCACAGAAGCATGTCCGTGAATGAGAATGGAATAATAAGTCGGTTTTATGACTTTAAAGCAAAATTAGTGGGAAGGGTAACATACATTTAAACAATGTCCTCAGAAATAAATGAGTGTGCCTTTCCATGTCATATCAATGTAGGGCTTCAAATCTGCAACAAAAATACACGTTTTATTTGTGCACGGAAACTATATACATTTATACTTTGTATTCATTATAGACACATTAAAAAAGGCATCAACTCTCTTTGAGCTGTAAGATGTTTATGCAAAAGAGCGGCAAATTTTATTATCACATTGAAAATCAAAGTATCCTCTTTTTGTCAAAGGGCTAACCTATGTGCATGGTTGTGCATATCAATGATTCATGCATTTACATTTAGCATGATTCGACACATTTAAAACCAAATAAATAACGCACAAAAATCGAACAAACACAAACATGTATCCTTAAAAATATAAAAACATTCAAAGACATTCTCTGCATTGAAATGACTCTGTAAAACCATAATTTTTCACACGAAAATTGCCATTTAATTTATGACCGCTCATGGAATTCCAAAGTAATATCGGTTTACTAAAAAGAAAATCTTTAATCGCAACTGCGTGCTATATGTATTTTCCCAAATCTTGTTTACCTGGGTATTTTATCAAAAACATGCAAATATAGTTTGTTTTGTTGCGAAAATATGTCCATAAATTGTGACGGATCCCTTAATAGTTGTGATCGGCAAAATAAAAAGAAAATTGCAGACAATTGTCCTTGAAAAGCGAGAGAAAAAAAAACATTAACTTTCTATAGAAATGGTGAGGAGATAATTTTGTAAAGGTGGTTTAAGGGTCTTTAATTCATTGAATCTCACTGTGAAGCGCCGTCATGGCAAAAGTCATGTAATTCATCAAAATGTAATCGCATAATCGCCTTTGAAAGCATATTAGTGACTGAAAGCGATAGTCAGGAGGTTGGAAACTTTTCGCTAAAATTTTGCTTTAATTTAATTTTCCAAGTCAACTAGCTTTCAAATGTTATATGTTGCACCCCCAAGCTCTATCTCTCTGTTTTTGTTGTGGTTGTGAGAAAATGAAACTTTTGGTAAGATAATAATTCAATAGTGATTGGTTTTTGGGGAGGTATGCATTAGAAGAAGTCTTAATCAATCTTATACCTTGCATTAATGCATTATTGTGGTTGTTCAAATAATTGCTAATGGCTGATCGTGTTACACAAAATGTTAAAGAAATCATGCTCATTATATCATCGTGTTATCAAACCAGGAATTTACATCAAGCTTTTCAAACATTTGTAATAATCATATTATGAAAATTCGTGTAAGATTCGAATTCTTTAATGGTGATTGGGTGTTTAATTATGGGTAACTATAGCAGTTATTGTACTGTTTATATCTTTAAAATAACATTGCTCCAAAATCTTGTTATTTGTATCTAAGTTATTATAGTTCAATTTTAAGGGTTTTTTTGCAATGTAATTGAGTCATACATAATGTAAGAAAGTTTTGTCAATGATAAGGCAAACAAGCTATTTTGCAATAAATCTATACACAATATGAATTATGATTTTGAGTATGTTACTTTGCCTTTTTTGGTACAAAAATATTCACGAAGACCAAATACTGTTATGTGATTGATGGATTTATAGAATGTATATTTTGTCAATGACCGATGCATTCAATTGTCATCGACCGCAATTAGAATATATATTTTTTATCTGAGAACTCGTTGTAAATGTGATTGTCACATACTGTATTTCGGACAGGATGGATCGAGTACGGACCATAAATTCACCAACATATATGTTATACCATTACATTTTAAAAATGGGATAGTCGAGTTTAAATACTGGGCTCAAGATGCAAGGTTGTGCCTTGCACATTTACTCGTATAGCGCCGTATTTAAAAAGCCTCCACCGCCCCCCGGAATTTCGCATGAACTTGAGAAATCAAATAAATTAAATCGCTTAGAATTCTACATGCAGAAACGCACCATCCCTAACATACCTAAGATAATACACAAAGAAGCTTCAGCTATAAATCGCACTTATTTTTTTACACTCTTCCTTTATCCTGCTGTCCAGGAAAATTTGTAGGAATGAACTGAGATTGCGTCTTGATACAAGGTTCTATCCTGTATCACTGCGTGCCTTTCGTTTAATCTTGATTGTTGCAAGATATATAAGATCACGAACTAAACATTATAGGAGACTATAATGTGTATCTTTTCTTGATTATCGCTTTGATATGAGACTAGATTTATAACTTTTTTTTCCTGATGAATGTTTAAAAACAAACGTCATAGTATGCATTATTACTGAAAAAGCAAATGTAAATATATATCAAACTAAGATAGTTATTTACTTAGTTGTATGACAGTTGTTACACTTTTCACTATAAACAGGTTTTGGGAACCGAAGGTGATTTCAATATCATTATTTCGTTATCACGACCAAAACCGTTTAACCTGAAATTATATATCAACTTGAATATGGTGAGCAATTCATAAAAAAAAAACTGAAGTTAAAGCTACGGCCAAATATATTTAGATATATAAACTCCATACGACATTTTATTAAACGCAGATAGTTACTTTCAAGAGAGAAGATATTTTCTCAAAGTTAGTTTCGTTTAAATAGTACTGATAGTTACATGCAAAATCAAATTCAAACAAGGTTTAATTAGTCCAACTTTAATTTGAGATCGCTTCAATTTTGTATGATATTAAATGCACACACGTTTCAACCAGTCCAAATTTATTAAAGTAACATTTGCTTCGCCCCCACCTTGAAGTCAAATCAACGATAAAATTAACAAGGTGCAACCCTTATTTTAGCCAATTTCTTTTAATTAGTTGTTAAAATCGTAATATAGTAAATCATTGGGGGACTCCACCCAAAGTCATTGAAGATGGAAAGAGCCCGTTTCGAAAGCCCTTTAACTAATATTATTCTATCTTTGTTGGCGTAACAATATGAAAGGTTGTACACACCCATATGAAGTTAAATTGAAGTGAAACCCCCTTGAGGACACATGTGACTCGATCTTAAGTGCAACCTCACAGCTAGCCTATCTTGAAAGGTTTTTTTTTCATTCATGAAGTTGTAATAGTTGCATTTATTTTTAAATTAGAGAGTTAGCTACTCTCGTTTTATCAATTTATTGGTAATTATCTGTGATGACAATTTTCTTTGAATTTTGCACATGGTGACAACACAAATTTAAGGCGCGCGACTAAAATTATTTCCGATTTTCGCATCGATTTTCCGATTTTTCAAGATATTATGAAACAGGCTCTTAGATTAACTAAATTTATATACATCACTTCAAAACCCTATTCATTAAGATGTATCGACCTGATATTGAGGCCATCATCGGACTTGTGATCTGTAGGCAGGAAAACGTGAGTCCTCTGGATATTAGACAGGTTCGGGTACCGCGATCTTTTGAAGAGCAAGTGAACAGTGTATTTCTTGCTTCTATTTATTTCGTCAGACTCTGGTGGGAAAGATATTAATACAATAAAAATAGGGTAATCATGGTCACAGTCAGCAACTTTTAGCAGTAATTGACGGAATGAGGGCCTGGTCACATTGGAAGCTTGATTGAACTTTTTTCTCTACCAAATCGTTTTCTCTACCAAATCGTGTATTTCTTATGGTAAAATTCAAAACGTTATCTAGACACTCAGTATGTCATTAAAAACAAGTCGCGCTTGGATGTTTCTCATAAGTAATGCATTGGAAAACACGATTTACCAGAGAAAAAAAGTTTTATTTTGTTAATTCAGCATCGCACATGACATTCAAATAAAATTACATTTTGCACACCGATATCTTCACAAATAATATAATATTTATCTTTGCTTGGCTGCAGTCATTTTAAATCACTGAAATGAGATTGGAGCAATTATAAATATATATTTCTCGATTGACCCATTATTAAACCACATCCATCAGCCCTTGTTAACGTTAACGAGCGATGATAACAGGTTTATGATATTTTAAATCAACGAAAAGAGATAAGCGAGAATAATTATGAATGAATTTACCTGCTATAAAGATACATTCATCACAATCGTATGTTTTTAAATATTTGTGAAGATGCTGCGTCATTCACGTGAGCGATTTGCCAAGTGTTTTCATTAATACAAAAGACAAAACAAAACAGTGAATAAACTCAAAATGGTTCATTCTACAATGAAAACGAAAGGCAGAATCAAATGTTACGACACCAAATTTCAACATTTTTCAAACGGTGCATGACGTTCGCTAGACAAAGTAAGTAAGGTGCAAACTCATTACAAATTGCGAAGAAAATATGATTGCATATATATTTCAGAATTATGTGGAACCAAAACCTCCACCAGTTTGAAAATATACAACAACATGTAAAATAAATATGGCATTAACATACTATGGTTCTTTTTGAACATCTTTAAAACATTTTTGTATTTAACACCTCGTTTTAGTTGGAAATCAAGGGTTTACTAGATCAATATTGCTGATAATAGTTTTAATATAAAAGTTATTTGTTTACTTTTATGTGAAGGAAAGTTAAAACTTGAACATATTTAATACCAACATTAAATCAATGCTAATCAACATTTCATTTCATCTCTAATCTAAATAGAAAATAAGGGCGTAACCCATCTTACCCATCAGATAAGCTTGTTTGTCAAATAATTAGCTAAATTCATCCGAGGGATACATAGAAAGTCAAGAGTTATCACTCGAAACCGAAGTGTGGTAAAGTGAGAGGAAAGCACCCTCAAGAGATTAGCCTTCCTATTCACGTTTCAATGAATAAACCTAAACTTCGGGTCGGACACACCCACAATTTCACCTTTTTAGCGTTGTCATATAAATTGTATTAGCTCCCATAGACGATCTTGTTTTATTAAGCGCGTCTCATTTTCATGATTTCTATTTATTGTCGTAGGTTATGTAGTATATATATATATATATATATTGTCACAGACGGGAAGACACTTTTCGACCTTCAGTGTCTCGTTGAAGGGCCTGGCCACACGGGAAGCGTTTTCTAGTTTTTACCTCTTACAAACCCTGTCTTCTGGTGTATTCCTTAGGGAAACTAAAACACAACTTGCTTTTTAAAAACGAACGAGCGTTTAGGTAATGGTTTGAGTTCACCATAAGGACTACGTGGGAAGACAGAGTTTATCAGGAAAAAAAGATAGAAAAAGCTTTCAATGTGACCAGGCCCTTAGTCATGTTCGTCTCTTTGATGACAATGATCATGAGTTACAATAATTTTCGAATTTAAAAACAAATAATAAATGCTAAATAAGCTTCAAGAAACGGTGCATATATGCTTTACAACATATTAAGAGGTGACATCGTATACCGATTGGTCATATCAAAATTCAAGTCCGATGCTACTCCTAAAAGGAAAGATTTAAAATATATAGATAACTCCATTTTATATTTTGAAGATAGATGTCTACTTTCTTATTAGACGAAAACACACACACGTTCCGGTAAAAATCACTAGGTTTTGAAAAAAAATATCAGATACAAAAAAATCTAACGATTAAAAACTATTGAAGATAGCATCCAGACGTCGTGTCCTTAACATAATTTTCACTGCGGAAACATTATTACGCTTTCAAATAATCGGCTACACTTGAATACTAATCTGCCGCTAAACATCAATAGATAAACAAGCTGAAAATGCTTAACTATACAACCAAAACAACGAATATATTGGCATGTTATATATTGTCATACATTAAATAAAATCATAAAATATTACGATTCATTGTCCGGTGTCTGAAATCGAGGGGTGAGTATACAGTGATAATCATGTAAAATTCGATGTCAGTTTAAAGGCATGATGTGTGTATATATGAACTAACAATCATTCTACTTGTATTTTTGATTGAAATAAAAAACACATTTTGCAACCCGTTTAAATAACTTTTGACTCAACGAAACAAGACCCACTGTTCATAAACGTTACAGCATACTTGAGCAGACTGATAAAATGAGAAAAAAGAACATTAACCCAATTTTTGTCCATTTTATGCAACAAAAATCTGAAAATGCAAGTCGGGACCCCCAACGGTGGGGAATTCCCGGCGCCGTTTGATTCTTGTCTTTATCGCGACAATAAATCACCAAAACGGTACATTTCCTGGCCAGGAATCACTCTGAGCCGAATTCAGACAAACAAAACCATAGAAACAAAATATTGCATGTTTATCGGCATTCTCTAAATATACATTTTTTTTCGTAGGATTTTACAAAGTACAGAAAAGAGTATATAAGTTAAACTTTGTTCTCGTCATTAGAACAAAGTAGGTTGTCCTTACATTTAATATATATTGTACATGCGTCCTTTACTTGGAAGTTTTCATATTTCAAATAATTTTATGAATATGTGTTCTTGGAATCCATCCAGAGATGTTGAGCATGTACTTGTCCAAAAAACAGAAACCGATCTGGTTGTCATGTCAAGATGCCCTCCAGTACAGGGCCATGAATCAGATTAAAGTAGTTCTTCCTAGAGAGACCATTTGGACCTCTACGTCGCGAATACACCATTTGCTAACAGTATTTAAATGTTGATCGGTATGTTGACGTATATTTTATTTGTATTATAATTCATGGCCTTTAATTCTTATTAATTTTTGTTTTGAGTGTCGGGCCATGTCCTATTTTTAGATATATCTGGGCAGCCCCCGTTATTTCCATGTTACATAGCATGCAGTGTAATATCGAATATTGTTCATTTTTCTCCATCTACTCGAATTTCAATTATTTGATCTGGACAGTGGTTTCCCATCATAGCCCATGGGTTAACACAGTTTTCAATGCAAGGTTCTTTTGAACACTTTAATGGAACTTAAATTATTTTTAGTCATATTTTAGCTGTCCATTCGTAAAACGCCGAATCTATATGGCCGAAGTAACGTTTCAACAACGTGCGACGGTTTTATAGTAAATGGGTCATCTAAATAATAATCTCAATAATAAACAAAGAAATAAAAGCAGACTTATTTTGAAAAAAAAACTGCAACTCTTTAAAACGAAACATAAAAGACTTCTCTATTTTCTTCTGGAGTATTACTTTAGATTGGAATATATAGTCCATTGAAACAACGCCATAAAGGTCTGTTTAGTTTGAAAGTTCAATTATCTCAACAACTGTTAGTTAAACTGCAATCAAACTTTCACAGATAATCAAAAACATAATGAATTTGGATATTATCATACCCAAACGTCAATTATGCCATATCCAGGCATATTTTTCTCAAGAAAACCACTGTGAAAAAAGCTGCGAACTTTTAAACTAAACAGACCTTAACACTATTGTTAAACAGGATCACATTTATTGACTTTCGAACATACATGTAACAAACAATAAATGCTAATAACTGTAGCATTTCTTTCGTTTTGTTTTTGTAGCATAAATGTTTGGTATAAATTTCGCTCGGATATTGGGCATTGTAATATATGTAGTTGATTTGCATTCATGTTTACGCTGACGAAAAGTAACATTATGAAAGCCCGAACTTTTAGTAGCAAAATAACCGCAGTTCTGCATCAGTTATAGCAGTAAACTCGCATCGGACCGGTCAATAAATGCAGATTTTGTTTTTGTATGGAATCGATATCAAAATAGGGTTCAAAGTAAAAACAGAATAAAAAATCTCTTTCAATAACAAAAACACAAATATTTAGAAAACATTTTATTCACTCATACTCTCTAAAAATGCAATTAAACATGATGTGCTTTTGCGAATGGACACATTTAACAGTTGGCTTCAATAATTTAAAATGCAAAACACTAAAGACTAAAATTTACAAAGCATACACTATTTATTTTACACAGAACTCAGCAGTCCTAGCAAGTATTCGAGCTATTTAAGGTTGTGCTATGTAGATTAGTTCACCTATTTTATTCTGAATATCTTACATGTCATATACAATTGTTTGATTTGATGTGCTAATTAATGATTTTACTAATTAAGATATTGAATAAATAAACAATTTTTTTTTTCAAAGATGATTGCAACATAAATAGAGTATTTATTTAATTTAAAGCTTATTATTGTTTAAACCAAAGAAGTAACTCATGAATCGTTAATACTTTACACATTTTTAACTCATCAATTTAACGGCAATTTTTAGCATCTCCATTGAATTCAAATTGAAGTCTATATTTTCATGAATGCAAGAGAATCTATAGAATATATAGACTTTAAACAATGTTACGAATATTGGGTTTCCAACGTCATTTCAGACGACCGGATCCAACCTATTGAAATAAAGCAAACTGATTTTTGAATTAATTATATTCGAGCTATATTTCTATAACCATATAAATGTGGTATTTTCAAATACATTGTTGTTAAGACTCTTTCACAAAACTTCGAATACAAATAGGTTCAACATTAAGGGTATGTCCATACAAAAAGTGTTTTATCTATAACGCCCAATTTCCCTTCTATTCTGTTAAGGTTAAGCGTTTTTAATCAACATATTGACCAAACGGCTGATTTACAAAGCAGCTTTCTCAAATGGCAGTTCTTCATAGCTCCAGGAAGCATTTGATTGGATATATTTTTGGCACAACTTTTACCTCATCCACCCCTCCCCCTCCAACGTTATCATCCAAATTAAGAAAAAAAAATATACATTTTCGAAATCATTCGGCCTCGATTTGTTTACACACTTCCTAAGATATTTTCTGTCATCCCTATGACACAAATCATCATTTCAAATACATTTATAAATGCAATTCACACGATGGTTTGAAATATATACCATTAAATAACTTTGATCTGAATTATTCCAGGCAAAGTTTTCATTCATAAATTCAACGGAAGCAGGCATACATTTCGCCAAAAACTTTTACAATTTAGTAAAAATTTCTGAATTACAACACAAACATCAGAATGCACTGAGCATTTCAAAATCTAGTATTATACCTCAATTTATCTTCTTAAATTTAAATATTATATTAAAATCAAGAAATATGTTTCACTGGAATGTAAGTCATTTAATTATTAGAGAGACGATAAACCGCAGAGTAAAATATTATAAAAAATCAATAAATTTCAGGAATAAAACGGTCTCACGAAAATGACAAAATCAAACCATTTAAACAATCGTATTATAACGATTTTAGCTAAATGTTTCTTTTTTTTCTCATTTCAAAATTGTAATAAAACCCGGATTACCCATTTAATTTTCTGTGACATCTATTTTGACTAGAGTTTATTTCACTTTTTCATGTTATTGTAAACTTAGATCTGATTTGATCAAGCGTTTGGCATTATATAAATTATGAAATTAAGATCACATTTATAAATCACTTATATTTGTATCAAGTATCAACACCGTCTGACAATTAAATCCTTAGGTGTTCAACTTGTTTGCTTTAGTTTTCTTGAATACATTATTTGTAAGATATTGATCCAAAAGTCAATGTAAAAATATTACAATGGACCATGATCCAAATATCAATTATCATATGATTTACACGATAATAAAACATATAAATAAATAGCGTTACATACGTCTTGGCAATAATAATGAAACCAAAAGTGTCTGTATCCATCTTAATTTCGATTTTTACTTAAATAAATATTTGTTTGGAAGATTTCGACTTCTGGGGTTTGTGGAAGGATTTCGCACAAAAAAATAGAATGATTAAAAGTCTGTAATCAAATATACTACTTAAACTTACCGGTTTTTTTTCTAATCAATCAAAATGTTAGCTATAGTGTTATTTTTTTCTCGCATTGCTGTTCGTCAAATCATTAATTGTTATATTTACAATATGTAATATGGAGTTGCTTACAAGTTTGTGCAATATGTATAATTTTGGCATCGTGTTGTATTTTTTAAACAAAAACAGAACTATACTTAAATTCATGAATTTTTGTGAAATATTCTAACTTTGCTTACGTATTTACGTTTCATTAATAAACAGCGACATTCTTGTTTCGCTCCTACATGACTCAAATTGTATTAAGTCCTTTGGCCGCGATTTTGTCATTTTTATCGAAAACAATCTTAACAAAACAAACAATATCAAATATCAAGCTTTCAAAAAAAATCAACCTTGACGTTTGGTCAGTTTTATCTTGGTTGTTATTGCTTGAGGATTTGTAAAGATGTTTTTTGGAACATTTACTAGCAATGGCTGTTATGAGATATCGATGCATTAAAACGAAATACCTTCATTGTATACAGCATGTTTGGAGTTAATCACACAATATTATTGTATTTAAATAGAATGATTAAGTTAGGGGGACGAGCGTTTGGGGTGTGGGATTGTGGGGGTGGCGGGGTTGGGGGGGGGGAAGGG
>LQRL01140486.1:0-10525 GCA_001703475.1 Hydroides elegans
TATTGTTATCGTATTCATCTACCTGCTTCTTTGCCCCTTGGACCACCCGATCGTTCTCTATATACAAGGCTTAAATAGGGTTTAGTCATACAGCTGTAGAGGCATTGCCTATGGGCTGAGGTCATAGATACGCCAGTTCTCTCCAATTTCCTTCTTTTTAAAATTATTTTGATGACATAAATTTATCATGACAACAGGAACTGAAATCGGTCAAAGAAAAAGCCAATAAAGAACTCGCTGACCTCGAGTCCATAGCGCGCGCCCATGCCTCTCGGGCGCAGCGCCTCTCGGACGAAATGGCGTATCTGCGCGCCCAATACTTGGAGGTCAAGCGCCAGCTGGATAGTCAGAAACAGCTTGCCGATAGAGATCATGAGCTGGGAGAGACGCTGAGGGAGCTCAAAACGGATTTGAAAATAGTGAGTTGCGTCTTATTTTGAAAAAAGAGGATGTTTTGACAAATATATTGTAATAATTTATGTATGATTAAACAGTTTGCTAGTCAGTCATGAGAACACTTCGGAATTCGAATACGTAAGCGCGTAACAAAGCATTTAAAGCGAAATCCCATGCCTGTATATCTGCCTTCTTTATGTGTTTAACTCTAGCCAAATTATCGAGAAAGATTGTAATGTATTTTCTAAGAATTAATGCTCATCTGAGGTCACACTTGAAACTATTCGTCCAAGAATCGACCAATTGCAACTTTGTTTTCAAACATTAACTCTAAATGAAGTCTCAACCAAGAATACCCTATGGTTAATAGGAATTCCAGGGTAGCGCACGTAGTTCAGGAGCTGAAAACGACGAGGCGGCCCCTAGCAACCGAACGGATGCGGCGCTTAGCAACCAAACACAACATTTGCAAGAGCATCTCAGCTCATTGAGAGACAACCTCGCTCAGGTAAGGGTAAGCCTTCCATTAAAACCGACATATAAACTAGATGTATCATAGGAAAATAATTGAATATTTCTTACTGTGGCTCGTCCAATATATAAGCTAGATGAACCATGACTTTTAAATAACCAGAACATATGCATGGGGACTAAAACATTATGTTATTCTCATATACATTACAATAGATTTGTTCATGAATAAGAAAAGATGACAAACATGTACATGCCATTGGGTGTTTGTTTATTTCAGATCCGGAACACTGAGGAGGATCTACCCATGACCCATAATTCGGAGCAATCTTTCGCAGAGCAACAAAAGATCCTCAAAGTATGATGCATATTTATTTTGATTATAGTACAACTTTAATGTAAATGAGAGATAAGCCAGATATATCAGATTTTAAGAAAACTTTAATCGGTTCATGAAAGGAATTCCTATAGCTAAATGTTTTTGTTCTTGTATAAGGTTAATCTAAATGTAGACCTTTGTATCGAATTTTTGGACAAAAAAAATGATACACCCGATTTTGATAGTCGACATTTTTGGCGGCCAATTGCTTGGTAACTATATTATATATTCAACTGATATTTTTAAATTGAATAGCTAATTGGTTAATGTAAGAATAGATTTGGGTGAAATTAGAATAAACCTTGAAATAAAACGTACAACAATGGCCCTACTCACAAGTGACTTGATTTTGTCCAAAAATTCGATACAAAAGTCTATTGCATTTAAGCAAAATAACCGGTTCCAAACTCTCATTCTTTGTTTTCTGACTCAAATTCTGTACCTTAAGTATCACAATATTATGGATCACGTTGAACTTTCTGTTTCGATCAATTTTGTTTTTTACTTTTTTCCAATCAGCAAAAAATGCAACTTTACTTGAGCAGACATGCACTCGTTCCAAGAAAACATTTTTTTTACTTATTCATTGACTCATTAAAGTTTTATCATTCAAAGATCTTCAAGTACGACTTGAATACATATTTAGGTTTTCTACGATATTCTAGTACAGCATGTCAAAATTTGGTGGGATAATCGTTTGTTTGTCTGTTTTGCCTCGCTTTGATTTAAACCAATCAACCAACATTTTCTTTTCACCCAATCAGCAACAACTGCAGCTACGCATGAGTAGACAAGCCGAGTCGCTCAGCGCGCATCGCCACATCTCGCAGACGCACATTCAGAGCCTGCAGGGCAAACTGGCAGAACTAGAACAGGTATACATTTTTTGGCGAGGGGGAGGGATGTTTGACTGACGTTTTAAGTCAGTGTTAAGTTTTCAAGCACCTGGACGCGTGTTTTAAAGTAAACATAACCGCATATGTAGGAACTATTAATACGAAATCCGATCCTTTGTGAGAGGTATTTTTTTCCACTGAGGTATACGCTGTACATTTATAAAATCCCATGTACGAACATCACAGTTGTCATTGATGAAACAAAAATAGTATGCCATCAGGATAAAACCAAGTGTGCAACAACAAATAAAACGATGATATTTTGTTCCAGGCCCTATCAAAAGCCGAAGTCAAAGGCCTTTCGAATGTGGACCACATCCTCTCTGCAGCCAAGGAGAAACTGCACAGTCTCAGCCCCGTCAAAGACACTGATAACAAACCTTCACGTGCAATGAGTCCATTGACTGTTCAACACGTGGCTGTGAGCAATAATCCGTTGACACGTGGTGGTATGGGCGATAATTTGGTAACACGTGCTTCTGGTCACAGTTCCTATACACAGACTCGACGATCACAAGGTGGTTCCCATAGATCGCGTTCGAACGAGCGCAGGTCCGCAAGAAGTCCACAACATGGCGCCAAATTGTCACAAAATGGCGTCACTTCCGGTCCACGTGGTTCAAGCCCCGGAAACACCGCGATGAGTTATCGTACGCAAAGCCCGCATTTATCAAAACCTGATTTGCCAACGTCGTTATCACATAAGGACGGGGGACATACATCATCATTACAAAGTCAACCCTTTAGTGTGACGTCACAACACATAGATGCTACATCACAGATTGTGGGCTCCACGTCACTGACATCACATAATGGTGGCGTTGATTCCATGGGGGATAATACAGGAAGTGAGAATTCACCCTTGACGAGTGAGGATATTAAGAAAGGCTGGCCAGACGACCAAAAAAGGAAAAACAGACGATCACGCAGTCCCAGTGTCAAGGTCAAACAGATTTGGGAGTCGCTGGTTGGAGAGGATAACCCACAGCAACCGCTTAAGTATGGATAAAATCGATTTCTTTGTTGGCTTAATGTATTTGTTGGGGACGGATTTCGATGTAAGGGTGGTTTATCAGTATGTTCATGCATGGATTATTCAAACAGTTACTAGCGACATGTCATTAACTAAATTGATTGTGAATATTTTGATCATTAAAAATGTATCGTGGAAATTCAGAATATAATTTGACAAAGGGCTATGTTAGGTTATTCCATGTTTCTGAATTAAGAGTAATCTATTTTTTTTTTGCAGTGTGCCTGTATCTCTTTTCATGACTATCCATTTTCATGGCTTTGGTTTTGCTATCTTTTTGCAAGGCAATAATTTCAATTACATTTTATGATGACTTACTTTCGTTGTTTAGAAAGTGCGTTATGCCTTATTTGTTGTACAATGTTGTATCTTCTCTCTAAACACCCCGATACCATTTCTACTATAAACAGGTTAGAAGCCCTCGTTAGCGACCACACAACTACAGCAAGCTCCACCCCTCACTCCTCCAAAACCCATTCAGCAACCACTGTGATTGGCCAAGTGTCTTCCATCGCCCCGCCCCCTTCACTTCCAACAACCAATCATATGCTTCCATTCACCAAACCAAGCAACCAATCAGGGGCGACTACCACCAATAAACAAAATGGCGCCGGTGGTGTAACACTTGTGGTTACTCCTGCAATGACAGTGGAAACAAATGGAAAATTGGCCGGAAATGACGGAAATTTAGAGGGAGAAACCAAAATGGCGGGAGAAAATGGCGGGAAAATGCTGTTGGATTCAAACCCGCAGCAACAACAACACCCCACAGCTGTAGATGACGTCCTGGGTTCGAACTCGGCGACGCGCTTGGCGAAATCACGGGATTCGGGCATTATGGTAGATAGCAGTCATACTTTGCACGAGCTTGTGACGTCATCTGCAACTGGCTCTTCTTCTACTTCTTCCTCTCAGGTGTGTGGTGGTGCCACGTGGTTTCCTATTCTTTTTGAAATAATAATAGCATTTTTCCATGACGTCAGCAATAAAAGGCAAAACAACAATTTAAAGACCCTTTATCGAAGGTAAACTTCAAACCATAGGTTGACCAAGAGCAGCCTGATCAAAGGATGGATTTCTTTCTCGGGTGAATCGATTAATAGGACTTTTAAGCCCAAATAGGTATTTTTTAGGGAGAAAAATCAAATCTCTCTGGTTGTCAATTCTGTTCAAAAGCGATTATGTATTAGAATAATATCTCCTTAGCGCATATTAGTCTATTTTTTGTCCTAAGCCCTAATACTTTTATGAGAGGGAGCAGTACCTTTTATTGCTGACATAATAAATAACTCAATCAGTGCGTAATATTTCAATTTTGAAGGAGTATATGTAATAAAAAGGCCTCAATTTATTCATAAAAACTATTTTATAATCATTTATTACATAAAATTTGTAAGGAGAAAGTATTTTTCAACTCTTAAAATGTAACAAACATAGAATAAAAATTTTTAAACTCAAACGATAAGATGAAATATTAAAAGCGATAGATTGTATTATTGACTTGCTGAAATATATTTTAAAAAACTGTCATCAACCAATAATTATTTTATCAAAAACATTTTATAGCGCACTGTTTGTGGTGAATTTCAAACAATATAATGCTATTCGCTATTGAATTCGGGACTTCACATTTCCTAATAATAAAATCTCTTAATTTCAATAAAGTATGAAGTTTATACGCCAAAAAGTGAATATTTTGTGGATTTTTTGTGGAAAATGTTTATAACGTCGAGGTTGTGGAGTGACATGGTTTTATGTTATTGCAAATTTTCAACTAAGTGCACACTTATTTGTTAATGAACCCTTTTCACATACATATATTACTGATAGAAAGGTCAGTTGTCAATCATATTCGACAATTATCAACTAGTCCGATATTTGTTCACTGTTATAAAGACTTAAAAGAAGCACTTAAAATGTGACGGAACGGTACTACATCTCATTTGTGTGAAGAAAAGTGATATGTGAAAAGGGCTCACTTTTTTGCTTTAGGAAAGGATGCTGTATATTTTCTCGCTGACAAATAATGTATTTTTGTTATTTTAAAATATTGCTTTTGTTTTGTTTATAATGAACGAACTTACCATATAAAATATTGATATTGAACTTTCATACCATTTTAGCCTGATTTTTACAATCCTTTACTCATTTCGATTTGATGAGTTTTCCTGTCGGTTTATTTAGCTTGACCATCGGTATTTGTTTGATTAATCAAATCTGTTTAAAACAATTTCATTAACTTTTCATTCATCCTGACTTTTTGATCGTGTACAAAGGTAAACACAGTATATCACCATCGTTTGACGGATTTTTTCTTTATCCCCTGTTGAATAAAATGATCTATCAATTAGCATGTAAGTGTGTGACTCAGGTATAACTTAGGGCTGTGTCGGGTACCTCGGGTACCCGACTACCCGACAATCGCATCGGGTACCCGAACTGAAAATTTGGGTTCGGGTACCCGAAATGTTGCATTATGGGAAAAAAATGAAAGATAATTTAACTTATAAAATGTTATTTATAAAGCAGATTTTAATGTTTCAGTCCTCAAAAGCATTTGAAATAAGTTATCTGTGTGATTTTGTCAGTTAAATAAGAATAAACAAGATATTTTAGTAAATTTTCTATCCCATTACAAAATCACGGCATATCCTATAGAGTTAACTTAAGGGGGATCCTAAAGAAACCATGGTTTGAAAACTTCGGGTCGGGTATCGGGTCGGGTCGGGTATTGATTTCGGGTGTTCGGGTAGCAAAATACCCGACCCGACACAGCCCTACGGTATAACCAACACTTAAATGAAATATTCTCATTTCCCCCTTTGTAAAAATAATGAATATCATGTAATAGCTTATATGTAAATGTATATTATTCGTTGTTTCTTATCTCAGCGATTAAGAACCAGTTTCAACAAATCCTAAACCAGGTATATTATTTTAAGGATTGATAGATTTGATGTTGTTCTTTGGAAGGGCGTTGTTTCTGCAATAAACACTTTTGCATGTGGATCTAAATCAAATTTTGCATGTCGTTTAAGCACCCTATGCATGTTAATATATATTTTGGATGTTCAATTTTTCAATTCAAAACAAACAAAGCTTTTTCGTGTATTGTTGTGGTTTATCAAGTTAATCAGCATGGGTTTGAGTTTCCCTTCCATTTTTTACAAGGAGTCACCCTTCAAAGCAATTTTAAAGCCCTTATGTTAGCATGAGAAGTTAACCCTCAACCGTTTATGTTCGATCTTTTCGATTGGATATTTCATCATGGATCACAGATAATCTAGTGCGTTTTATTATTATTATGGTAATAAATACCATAAGATGAAAATAATATTAATTATGATAAGTTTTTTTGTAGTCGAATACAATTTTACGACCAAATTCCTCATCTTAGATTTTTTTGCAAAGGATTTGATTCACTTTTACGATTTAAATATCTTGCACATGTATTTGGATGGTGATAGCTGCATGAAATCAATGCTAATCCAATCTCCATATTTAGTTTTCCTGTGCATGTTAGGTGATGGAGAAGATAGGGTAAATTATTGTGTGTTGTTTATAAGCGATTATATAAAATTATGATTTATTAAATAAAAGTGATATCTGAATTGACTTTCGATCGATCTGCATATAGGTATGAGCTACATACAACAATAGTATCTCTTAATTATTGTATGTATCATTAATGGATTTTACAATGCAAGTGGTAAAAAAATGTAATAGAATATATATCTAGAAAATCTTGTATTTATATTCATATTATGTAGTTAAACGTTTAAGTCCTACTGTTTAAGAAGCCAATAATTCAGTTTTTTTTTTCAGTTTTTAGGAGTTTGAGAGAGGATCAATAAGTCAACCCAAAAATCAATTAATTTAATTTTTCCTTTTTTTGTCAGGAATAGGCAAGGTTTGGCCAGAGTCGTACATACAGCAGCACGAACTACTTTCTTTAGACTAATGTTTTATACATTTTATTCAAATGATTTGAAATTTTGTTTATTTGAACTAAATTTCCTTGTCCCGATCCCTTTAAATCCGTAGTGCACGGTAGATAGTAAAGATACGTACAATTATTTAGTCATTAACTTTATGTGAAATACTATATATACTCCTAATAACATGGCCTTAATACATTTTTATATGTTCGGCAGGAATCGGCAAAGTCCGGCCTGAGTCGTACCTCAAGCAGTTCCTCCGTATCACACATTCCGCGCCCACGCCACGCCTACTCTCCAAACAGACACGGAGCACGTGATCGCTCAAGGTCGTCTGGACAAGGGTCAAGGACGCGAGCAAATGGAACAGCCAATGAAATAGCGGCCTCGTAACGGACACAATAGTAGTGGGCTATTTAGTATTTTTGTGTACTTATATATTTATTGTCATGTTTGGATGAGTCTGACTTAAGATGACGCATATCTGAAATGTCAAAATGGCCAATATTTATCGAAAATCCCCCAGAAAAAAACTATCCTAACAGCCATGGTGCACGTGATCGCTCAAAGTCGTCTGGTGGAAGGTCAAGGTAAAGAGGAGGCGGAAGTGCAAACGGGCATACGTCAACAGAAAAGTGAACAGACAATGAAATTGCGGCATCTTAAAATATGTACTTTGACTGAAAATAGTATTGTATTTTGAAAATGTTGGTATACTTGCTTATATGTTTAGAGGAGAGTGTCAATAGATTACTTTTATGTATCAATTAATTTTATAATGGGCTACATCAGAAAATGTATCGTAACGTGTATACGGATTGGCCTAATTAGTATTGTTCTATTGATCATGTATACACGCATAAATGCTTATATGTTTATAGTCATGTTTAGAGGAGCTTTTCGATAGAATACTTATAGAATTACTAACAGATGAGTATTGTTTTTTCCTAAATGAGTTAGCTTATATAATATTCCGTCCATACATTTATGGTCTTACGTAGTGATCTCTAGCTGAGAAATCAAGCAGTAATCCTGATTTTAAAATTTAACTTAGTTTTTGAAAACTCTATTCGAAAAAGAACATGCAGTATTTTTAAACGTGAAATAACTAGCTCTGACTGTCTGTGATATATTTATATATGAAAAATAGTATTAAATGTTTTGAAGTTCGAATATAATACATGCATTTTACAAGATTTATATATTTATTTTAATCTATTGAATATACATGTTTTATTGAGAAATCTTAGTTTTGATAGGAAGGAATACAATTATACTTTACTTTTTCATTAATTTGAAATATTTCCACATATGTTTTACTTACACCAAGAATTTATTTTATGTTAAGGTTTTGTGGACAACCATAAACTTTTAGAACTGGTTAATATTGGCATAGATGGAATGGGTGCGGCGGGTTGTAGGGGGGAGGGTTATATTCTTGAATTACTTATATTGTCCAATCACGAATAGCTGTTATAAGCGTGTGTAATTTTACAGGTTCATTCAAAGTAAGAGAAAATGCTTAGAAAATATATTCCATGTTGATAGTTGATAAGCTTGTGAAAATTTTGATATTGTAATTTATCATTTATCAATAATCACATGTCATCATTTTTTTTTGCTAGATCAATATTTTGAAAATAAAAAGAAAATTGAAGGTGCTTGTATGTTTTCAAATTATTAGCTCTATGATAAAATTAGTGTTATATTCTAAATTGAACCTTTCATAATATTATATTCATATAACTGATCGTTACCAAGCCTTTATCACATTGTGGACTATAGCAACAATTCATCGCAAGGCAATGCCCCATACATTGTAGTTCAATATTTATCACGAAGTTAGATAATAGCCGGACTTGGAATACTTAAGGTTTTTTTTCAAATTATTGAAATGAAATAATATTTATTCTCGTTTATAAGCTATGGATTTTAAATCACGTTAATTTTTATCATTTTGTCAATTAGTCAATACTTGAATATAAATTTTACTTATAAATATTACTTATTTATTTCCACAACTTCCAAACTATGCATACACAATTATAGAAAGAAAATATGGACCAGTCAGATGGTAACTTGGGTAAGTGTTTCTTCCTGAATGCAGCTAAGTCTTCAAACTTAGCCGAAAACGCTTCTTCAAGCTTTCTTCCAGATATTACTAAAGGAGATTTTTTTCTAATGACCACTTTGACGGCTTATGCATGTCTTGTAGTGTCAGTATGAATGATGTGTTACATATGTGTATAATATAATGAAAAATATATATAAAAATGAAATAAAACAAAAAAAAAACTTTGACGGCTTATATTTCCGAAACGGTAAATGCAATGCAAAATATTTTTGGCATTGCAAATTTCTAACCAAAATGGGATACATTTTTAAAAATTCAATATTCTAGGTTGAGAAATTAAAAAAGATATTAAATAAAAACGTGTTTTGTGATATACTTTCTCATTTTCATACCTGAATAATTATGTTCTCCCAAAGTAAACTGAATTCTATTGTCTGTGAATAGGGGGGTCTAATGAGGACAAAGGCTGGTGTCTATTGTTAGTCGCATCTTTCCGCGGGTAGATGATATTACCAATAGAAACAATGTGTAAAAATATGAGAGCTTGTTTGCACGTGAACAAGTAGAATATACACGAAGCCAGTAACTGTGTTTGAATTTGGGGAGGGGTTTTACACTTGAGGACCAATAAGGATATAAAAAATTCTCGCGAAAGAAATTTTATGAGCATTCAGGAAAGTTATCATTTTATATTGTTCAAAGTACAGTGAAACCTGCTTAATCCGGACATCCGAGGGACTGAGCAAAACTGTCCGGTTTAGCGAGGTGTCCGGTCTAAGCAGGTTGATAGCTTTTTCGTCAATTTATTGTAAATGACTGATGTTTTTTTAGTGTTTATGAAGATAAGAATTGAAGGTATAAGTTAAGTGATATTTGCGAGCAATTTTCTATCATTTTGTGTATAATTAGATCATTTAAAACGCTAATAAAACACATTTTGTGTTCTGACTTGAGTAAACCAATCATAAACAGCTTTGTTATCTTTAAGTTCTTCACTAAATGAGGCGTTGTTCAATCGCTTTGCGTTCGGTTTTTCAATTTCCTCAAATTGCTCCAAATAAGCATTTTGCTTTTTCAAAATGTCAGACACAGTGCTTTTACCACATTGAAATTGATCTGGTAACTTTCGAACTGATTGACCATTACTTGCTTTGATTAATTTGACCTTATCAGACAAGCTTAATTCAACTCTTTTTTTTTTTTTTTGGAAGTTATTGCTTTTGTTTTCTGATATCGCCAATTGAATTGTGAAGGTCCATAAAAAAATCACTGATATTAAAGTCAAAATTAAGCACCTCCTGAGCATAGATATTCGACATCATGTCAAACTCAGTGCTC
>LQRL01140486.1:10535-24340 GCA_001703475.1 Hydroides elegans
ATGTGTTTTCGTGACAATAAACTGTCTATTCAATATCATAAGATTAATGCTTTCGATGCCCCTCTTAAAAGGACACAATGAATAACGATACACTGACTGTATGGACCGGTATTTCTTTTGAGACCCATAGAACAATGCAATCCAGGATCTTCGATCCCCCTCCCTCTATCCTTTGTTGCTAAATCACAGTGTAATCAGTATTCAACACAAAGATAATGTTCAATTAATCCGCTGTTTATGTTGAAACTTATTAAAAGTAAATGATGTGTAAGAACAATTAGGGATTAAGTGCAATGTATGCTTACGATGAGCTTTTATAACACTAAAAACCTCTATATTCGTGATGGAGGATGATTTCAAAAAAAAAAATACTGCCCGGTTTAAACAGGTGAAAAACCTATATATTTCAATTATTGGTTACAAATTTGGTGTCCGATGTCCGAAAAAGCGAGGTGTCCAGATTAAGCAGGTTTTTAAATGGTATAAAACAGTGATAAATAAAACGGGACTGAAAAAAAGTGTCCGGTTTAGCGAGGTGTCCGGTCTATCGAGGTGTCCGGTTCTAAGGTTTCTCTGTAATGCATTTTTAATATTGCATTGGTTTGGATTGTACATGTATGTTATATTCATGATATATAGCTGAATATTAGTATGATCATTTTGAAAAAAAACTAAGACTCAAACATAGTTTCAACCAATTTTTGGTAATTAGACAATAAACAATGTTCGTTTGAATAAACCGGCTATGATTTCAAAAATAGCATGAAACCATACTCCTTAAAAAAAGATATGATAATTATTGCCATTAAAAAAATTCAAAAGATAACCCGTTCTTTTACCCCCATGCCCCCCCCCCCTTCATTTTTCCTTGAAAGCTTGTGGGATATCATACCGATTCAGTCATAACCGGTAGAGAGAAGACGTTAAATTTGGGACACATTTACATAAAAAATTTAATTGCATCAAAATTTATTATTGTATCAAAACTGTTTTTCAACACAAAAAGGCTATCGAAACGAGGAATGATTAAGCGTAAGAAAAGTATATGATTTTAAATCTGCATTTAATGATAAAAACGCTATTTTAAATTTTGGGTATAAGTATAGTTTTAACGTGCCTTTCCCAAGTTCAATTTATTATTATTAAACACAACTGACTCTATTTAAGAGTTGTCGCCAAGGTTGAGCATCTCAGATAGTCAGGTACCAAAATATATTATTCATAATAAATATAAATGATTATTTTTTGGAATAATTTAAATATAATCTATTAGAAATAGCACAAATAAGTTAATCTCAATAAGAATTTTTCCTCATAAGAAAGTGTTATGGCCCCCAAAACAATAAATCAATAGTTCATGCGTTAGAAGCCACGTATTCGTAGCTAAGGGCAGCTAGGTATCTAGCCGGGTTGTGTAGTGTTTTTGTTGGGTGTTTGGGTAGGAAAATGCCCATCACAACCAAACTCTATTTAAGCAAGGTATATTTTCCAATCGATGTCCCAGAAAATAATATACTCTTCTACCTGTCCAGGTGCCAATGCACTAAACGAACATATTCATTAAATTTGCAGACCGGGAGGCACGTCATTTGAAACAAAATTCTCCATTAAGTGCGCACCTGTGCTTGAAATGCAAGATGTTTCGTGCATATGGGCCCAGGGTTCTGTTGGTATGGATAAGCACACCGAGAAATGACAAACACATTGTAATCGAATACAAATACTTGGTTGATTGCAACATTTATTTAGCATTTCGCGTATTAACGAATTATTTCGATTAAACAGTTAATTTAATGCGGAATTCTTTCAACTTTAGTTCGTAAATATAAAGTAATATCCTGAATCAATTTAGATTGAATGTCAAAATTATAATTTATCATAGCTTATCTTAAATATGAGGCTGGTAAAATAATATCATTGGTTATTGAATATAGAATAAAATATTGCAATGTCCAAATGTAATTTTCGTTTCATGGGTATTCGCAAAGAAAGTAAAGCCATGTAGTGCATGTATATGATGGGTACCAACGTTCATTTAAACCACTTTGACAAATACACAGTCCGTCGGCCGGTATATAGTTCGGGGCCATCCTTGTGAAGTTGAAACTTTCGTTGGTTTCCATCCATCCCCACCCTGATGAAGTACCAATACCTCCAATCCAGTAGTAATAGTCGATTTCTATAAACATAAGTGTAAACCTATAAATTGTTAATAACATCATTTAACTTACTTATTAAGTATGTTTGGTGTTGCTTTACTACTTGTAGAAGTATCATAAATTGGTCATTGAATTTGTAAGTTTGTATTTTTGCAACAACAAGTATTCGCCAAAACAGAAACATTCGTTTAGATCTTAACATGCAAATTCATACCTTCCCAATTCAGCTTTGCCGTAATTACATCGTTTTCTGCTTTAGATGTAATTGTAGCAAGAAACCCTCCATTGTTGCGACAATATTCAGCGGCATGCATGTGTGTCTTCCAGAGTTGTGTGATAGTGTTACATCGGTCTTCAAATATCGCATCGCAGTCATCTATAAAACATGAAATGCGTATGCTAACATAGAAGTTTCGTATCAGAATCCTAATTGATGTCTAATTAATGCATAAATAAAAGTAAAAATCCCGAAACGTTTATAGACTGTGCTTTGCTTTGAACCAAAGCTATGCAAAAGGAATTTCATAATAGACTTATTGTAAAATAAACATATTATTAAGGGTTTTGTTGAGCTCAAGTTGGATTATCTTAATTAATATACGCATAGCTTATTTGAAAAATACTCATTCAAATCATTCATCGAGACTAACCTCGAATGGCATTTCTGTTTATGTTTATGTGTTTATTAAGTCCACATTGGCCGTTCGATTTTCTTCATATTCGGCGCTCAGACAGAATTCACATCCATTTGGTGATATCTCTACACCCATACAATCTCCTTCACGCAACGAACAATGATCAAAGCATACATTTTTATCAAATAACTCGTGCTGTTTACCTAGTGTGCAGGAGTTATCGACGTAATTGAATTTATGAAAGAGTATGATATTGGCTTCTTCTGTTGGTCTTTTGATATAGTTTTCGCGACTGTTCAATACATTCTCCTCTTTATGACAATATCCATGTGATTTGTTGATTGACAAAAGTACAGCAATAAGTATTTTGTTTAAATGAATCAACCACATTATTACTTTATTTTCAAACTATTCTATATTTAAATGTCCACATGAAGTCTTCTTAAGTCTATATAAAATATATAGCTAATTGTATTTGACAAAGACTACGAACTCATACATATAAACACATCGAACTATTCATTCATTTGTTGGAAACACCATATATTTACATCATATTTCTTCAAACTTTGTTCTGTAATCATCATGGCAAACTAGTACTTAGCACGACTCAGACATATGTCGTGGAATAACTTAAGAACAGCGTGGCTATGAATGGTGTGAGCTGAATCAGCAAAGCATTGATATGCAGCCATACTATGTTTGATTCTGACGTTGTAACGACAATCGTTGCCCGACCAGTATGTTTGTCAGGAGCTTAATGAACCCATAATCCAACACATGTATTTGCTTATATGATAAAATACTGTCTGTTCATTATTTATCATATTTGTCTGACTGTTACCGATACAACTTGGTTTAAGATTTAAATTATGTATAGGAAATAATGCTGATTTCTGCTATGGTAACTCTGACTCCGGTTCGCTTAATGATTGATTAAACCTGCAGTAGTGGCATTTATAAGCCGTATTTTTTAAATTCCGCAAATTTAAATTAGTTGCAAAGCCTGGCCTTATGTGCAAAATAAATACGTTATGATTCGAAATAATTCTATATAATGTCATTTAGATGCTCCACAAGTACAAGAAAATTATTATTTGCTAGAATTAAAAGCTGTTGTAAAAACATATTTTTATGTATATCACAACAGTTGTCACTTATATTTTACATAATAAGCATTATCGTTCGTTTCCTAAAAGTGCATGATAAATTAAGCTTATGTGAATAAACCCAGATTTATTG
Organism: Hydroides elegans; assembly: GCA_001703475.1. Taxonomy (NCBI): domain Eukaryota; kingdom Metazoa; phylum Annelida; class Polychaeta; order Sabellida; family Serpulidae; genus Hydroides; species Hydroides elegans. The sequence goes on from LQRL01140486.1 coordinate 14,572, forward strand.
GACTAGCATGAAGTGACGAATGTAAAAATGTAAAAATAAAGCCAAATATAATGTTTAACTCCAAAACAAGGATGATACCTGCTGGAGATTGTTGTTTCAATTGCCTAAAATAAGTCATATTTCTATTTGAAATTACTGTTATAAACCCAGCTGTATGTTTGCTTATATTTCTAAATATTTACTTGAAAATAATTAGTATTTGATTAAAATATCAAAGCCTTTGATTGTTTTATGACAATACGAAAATACGGTACACAGTAAATTGTATGAAAATAATGTTTTTTTTATAATTAAATTGTTAAATAGAAGGAAATTTCAATTAGATAAGATGAAAAATTGAGTTGATTTAAAAAGTCATGCTTACATATTTCTATACCCTTTTTCATCTATTATAAAACATTGCTTTATTTGTTCAGAAAATATGAACAGTATTATGAAGTTCCAATATTATATTATTTTCATACACTCAGATCAATTTAGAACCTTATTATATGCACTAATCCATCCTGTGCGATAGCAAAGTACACTATGTATTTGTTACAGTCAAGCTGTGTCCTTCGTTGATCCTAAGTTTAATTGAAATATTCTAGTCATGTTTCATACAACATATTTGACTGGTTTTTATCAGCCAATCTGCAAGTTGCCTAAAATGTTTCAGTCAAACTACATATTGACATTAATGGAAATATGTTTTCTTACCAACGAAACCCTAAAGCTTCAAAGATAAAATACATGCAGTTTTATTCATAAATATAAACAATACATGTTTTAATGGGAAACCAAATTGCCTTTATGAACATTTATATGTTTCACTTTACTTCTAATGAAACAACGTGGTTTAATTATGCAATTATAATGCAGAGAATACTAAATAAAGTTTTTTTATTTCGTTTACTTGAAGGCCCTAGGTCACAAGCCTTTTTCGATGAAAAAAGTTTATATTGTTCTTTATAATATCTCTTTAACATTAATGCCTTGATTTGGTCAGATTCAACGGCCATAATGAAACAAATAGCTGCTATAGGGATATGTATATTTATTGATTACATTATTGATTCTAGTATTTTTAAAAGTTTCAAACACAATCAAAAGTTTTAAGTCAAATATATATTAGTAAAATATATTTGTACATAGCGAAAAACAAAACATCACCTAAATTGTAATACGCCCAATGGTTTTTATTTTGAAAACACACCCAGCAGGTTTGCATGATTTTGCATGATAAGGCAGTACATTTGAAATGAATTTTAGAAAGTCGTGACCGTTTGTGTAATCAACCAGATTACTTTAGTTAGCAAATAGCGGGTTAGCCTTCTTTTTGATAACTATAAACGGGCGAACTTGCAAGATTCAATTACTGAATTATACGGTAAACAACATTGTTACACCAAAATAAGATTACTTAACCGGGCGATGAATCACATCATTTCAAGGCACATCTTGATTATTTTTCAAATGATAACACATATATATCTGATTTTAATTCCACAATTTAACAAATGTTTCTTATATTAGTAATATCCCGTTTATATCAACCTATGCCTAGCACAATTTTATATCTTGTTTCCATTCCACTTGTTATTTAATCACCATAGTATTATTCAAATTAATTGAAGAATGCTATAATTGTCCTATATATTCACATTTATGACATTGATATATTGATAAGACATTGATACATTGATATATTGACATAGCAGTCTAAACAAAGCTTTTTATGAGCAGAGTACATATCAAAATGTTTAGTGAGGAATACATTTTGCTAAGGATATTTTGACATTTTGACATGCTAATAAGATAGTTTATCGTATATCTTATATAGTTTATCTTATATATTATTTTTCATAACCTGCATGGAGAATTAAAGATTATGAAACAAGGAAATTATTTATTCCATGTTCATCAGTAACACTGGTCATAATGGTCTTATGAGCGACGTCACTCAAAGAATACCAAAATAAATCCGTCACACGAAAAATCATACCCTGCTACAAAAAACCTACTACATATTTTGAAACATTGACAGAAAAGCTTTGAAATATGAAAATGTTTTATGGCAAGTAACATTCGGATAGATCATCGATTTAGGATTCCAATTAACTAAAATTTATATGAATATATATTCATACATTTTCGTCATTATAAAAAATGATGTTTGCATCATCATATAATCAGCATTTTATACATAAATAATTTATATTTCATAACAATTTTTGACATATTATACATATTATCAAAAACATTACTTATTTACACATTATTGATTTTTTGAACAAATTTTGCTGTAGATTTGAAACTTCTTTGACATGTTAATTATCCATTGAAAGCCCTAAGGTATTATATATATGTGTGCATTATTCATCTACATTTTACCCAGGTATATTGTATTGTCTTGCCTCTTTGTAGCTGAATCAATATGCTATAATTAACAATCAAAGTATGAGAGCTTGAGCATATGGCAAATTCATATTTCCACAATGAAATTCGATAAGCATTATATAAGAAGAAAACAATAACAAGGAAATATTGAAAAACCATTCAAATAGTTAAAAAATCATACTATAAAACATAATTGTTGCTAATACTGCGTTTATTAACAAATATTTACTCAATTATTATTTAAAACTATTGTCTAAGTAAGGATTATAAATAAAAAATATCCATCCCATCCAAAATAAAAGTGAAAATAATATTTGAATGACTTTGAACATGCTATGTTTACATGAATAATGCTTAAATTCTTTGTTGCTTAAAAAAATATAACCTTTGCTAAAGAACAGTTGTATCAAAAATATAATATAAACCATTAAAACATACATAAATATAAATCAGCAAATGACACGAGAAACGACTAAACAAAACAAACCTAAGGATTGGTTCGAACATTAGATTCATACAGTTCAAATAAAGGTGTTTCTCATGGCATACATTATTATTTGATGCTTTATAGGTATCCGCATATATATTGATATATCAGATAACGTATTGAATATTAATATAAAGAAAAAGTGTTTTTTTAATGATATGATTTTGATGTTTCAATGAAGGAGAAGATTGAAATTGTAAATGCATTTCTAGTGGCATAAAATGTAACTTGTACTATCGTTAATTTAAGAAAATGAACCAAAATCATGACCATGAATATTAAACTGACTGATAGGTCAGTCACGATCGCACACAGTAATTATATTTCATGTTTGTATCGTTACGGTTACATATTATGATACCTATTTGAACAAGGACAACGTCGCTATCACGATCGCTTGTAGGCAATAAGTGGGGTGTGCATCAATGATATTAGGCTGTAGCATAGCAAGTAACACACACACACGATAGTTACGCGTCCATAAATCGTGTTTCGCTAAGGTCAATATCCGTAATAATATAGGCGTAAAGGTTACATTCCCAATTTTACAAACACACCCCTTTCACCAATATAAATGAAAAACATATTTAATAAAAATATGTTTTGAAATTGTTGAGACGCTATGTGTGACTTCAATCGCTAACATGAATGCATGTTTTGAAATATATGGATTTGAGCAGGATTAGGACAAAAAGGGATTACTGGCAATAACATTGTATGTAAACGGCAAATTATGGACTCAACTCACCTGAAGGAAATTGCGATTTCGGGTAAGAATTCAAATAATGGTAGTTTACTTAAAGGTATAATGTGATGCTTAAAAATTCTAAATACAAAAACAAACCTGTCATTGTTATAGTTAATTCATAATTGGTGGTTTTAGAGTAGTTTTATATTTAAATACATTTATTTAATCCACTTATTAACAACATTAAACTACGTTTTCTTTAAGATTAAGATTATAAATATATCTATAATAAATAATTGTTATTTTCAAAAACAATGGCGTATGAAATTGAATTAAATTAAATTGATATCTTGGTTGACGGGCAAGCATTGCATTCTCAAGTATTACAAACTTATTTAAAGACATAGATGGATCTTTATATACATTTTCTTATATAGAATTGTTTGTTAAACATTGTGGATTTCAAACTAATGAAACAAAACTAATGTTTAAACACTATATCAGTTAAGATTTTGTAAATTATTATAATATACTATTGAAATTTGTATAAGTGATGTTGCGGCATTTGCATATATAATCAAAAAGTTTTTGCTGCATCTATTAGTGACACATATTTAACATATCTGATTAACATATTTAATCGAAGGTTTCAGAAACTAAATCACTGAAATTAATGACCATATCAAGTGATATCAAACTAAACTTCATATCATTATTCAGGTATATCGGGTCGATTTCCTGAATCAGAGAGTGTAAAGGAATTTCGAGACAATCTATTTGATGGCATTGATATGGTCACAGCGGATGAGAGACGATGGAACCCAGGTAAATCACCGTCAAAATGTTATAGGGTTAACATGAATGTGAAAGTTGTGGGAACGCCGTAATTTTATAAGGGAGCATATCGATGACCATATTAAGACTTATCACAAACAAGGGTACACTTATAAGTCATAATTTTTTTAACTGATTGCTCAACAATTGCATAATGTATGTTTGGTAACATTTTAGGTATATTTGGCCTTCCGGAGCGAAATGGCAAATTGAAAGAAGTGGACAAATTCGATGCTTCATTTTTTCAAACATCACCAAAGCAGGCTAATCAAATGGATCCACAACTGCGGATATTGCTTGAAGTCGTATATGAGGCTATTTTTGATGCAGGTATAAGAATGAGAAAATAAAACCTATTATACTGAGAAATATGATTGCAACGAATACATGAATGCATGACTTTGAAGGCAAAGTTGGTCATTGTTTTTTTTTAAATATTATTTGAAACTTAACTTATACTTAATTTAAGATTGTTTTAAGATTGTTTTGAAATAACAAAAAATGTTACAAATGTAAATGGTTACTTTTAAACTTAGTTGCAGCAGTAAAGTAAATAAGGTATAGTAAAAAAAACTTTTTTAAATTTCCTTTTGGAACCTTACATAGGGAACATATATTTTGTACGTAAATGATGAACTCACAATTCGAAATTAATCTCATAATACTAAACTAACTTAATATAATTGTTAGCTCTACCTGTTTGAAAATGAATCATGTGGCTACAAACTTTTTTCTATCATATATTGATTTCATCTTATTGATCCTCAATCTATAAATGGCTATAGCTGTCCGTATTAAATGCAAACAACGTTGTTAACTCAAGAGGAACATTTTGAGAAAACTTGATCAGATGTGAATCAAGATTGAAACCAATGTCATCGATTTAAGATCTTCCTGTCAAATTGGCCGTTATACAAACTACACTATCATATCTTAAACCAAATATATGAAACTCTATTATGTTTCTTTTGTATCATTTTTATCATAAAGCAGTTACTGTTTTAAAGGTGTAAATATAGAATCGATTCGAGGTTCACGGACCGGTGTGTTTGTTGGAGCATCCACCTCAGAAGCACATGGAGCTTGGACTGATAACGCAGAAGAGATAACCGGTTATGCAATGACCGGATGCAGTCTGAACATGTTCTCTAATAGGATATCATACTTCTTCGATTTCAAAGGTTATTTCGAATTTTGTAATCAACGCGTTTTCTTTACTTACTAAGAGTCATTTACCAATATTATTAGGATTATTATAATGACAACACAGTCAGATATTCGTTAAAGGCATACTAAAACTGGATCCAAATGCATATATAGATTCTACTATATCTCCCATCTATCATGCATAGTTTTTTGAATTAGAATAATTCTAGTTTCGGTCTCCATCTGTCTACAGGTCCTAGCTACACCATTGACACAGCCTGTTCATCAGGTCTAGTTGCTCTAGATAATGCCGTGACCGCAATACGAGCGGGTCACTGCCAATCAGCAATCGTTGCGGGCACGAGCCTTCTTTTCAACCCACATCCGTCGGTGGAGTTCAACAAACTGAGTAAATGAATACATAAATATTTTATGACACAAGCATGTATACCAATCTAAGTGTAGGAAGAGCTTGAATAACGTAAAGTCTATTTGTGTTCCACATATTATATTATGCAGGTTGTTTTATACTGTTATGTCCTCGAACTGCATGTTTTTTTCTTTTAATGTTTAAATTGAAGTAATGTAACTTTTAAGGTTTTTTGTTCCTAAATTATTTTTTATTAATTCATTTTAGACATGCTATCAAAAGACGGGGCATGCCGTTCATTTGACGAAGATGGAATGGGCTATGTTCGCAGTGAAACGATTGCTGCAATTTATCTTCAATCTACAGAATCAGCTAAAAGGATTTACGCAACAGTCATTCATAGTAAAATAAGCAGCGATGGCTATAAGGATCTTGGTTAGTTAAAAACGTCCGGGGTGTCGGATTTAATTAAACGTTACCAACAAAATAAATGACTTATTGTAAAACGTTGTACTATTGTACTATAATAAAAAAGCAAGTATTCTGTTTCAGGCTTGAATCCAAGTACAATACAATTTTGTGGTTTGACAGCTTTATATAAAATCTATGATAATCACGTTGAACTTCTCATCGTTAAGTAGTCTTCTTGTGTAGAGAAACAAATAAAAGTAGTTGATGTATACCATACCTCGTTTCAGATTGGTTCTTGTCGAAACTAAGAAAATATTGCTAGAAAAAAGTCGTTGAAACAACATTAAATTGATATAACATTTGCTTTTACAGGCATAACATATCCGTCTGGGGAGCAACAAAAACAGCTTTTAAAAGATATCTACACAGAATGTGGTGTAGATCCAACGCAAGTTGCTTATGTGGAAGCACATGGTACTGGAACTAAGGCGGGCGACCCACAAGAGTTAAATGCTTTAACGGATATTTTTTGTGGACCTAGCCGCACTTCACCTCTTCTGATTGGCTCTGTCAAATCAAATATGGGTCATGCGGAACCTGCCTCAAGTAAGGACTTTCACGTATTAACCTTAATGTTTACATTTATGTATTTCAAGAAGAGTAAGCGAATAAATGGGTTCAGCTTTGTTCAGTTTAAGTTGCTACAGTGCAGTGGTATTGTTTCATCTTAGACATCAAACTTTCTAGAGTTTCGGAAAGGAATTAACATGCATGCATATTTGAAATTTGAAAAGTTTACTGTTTATTTTATGGGTAGATTATAAGTCTATTTTAAATTCAAAAACTGGTAAAATGTATGTAAAGGGAATGTACCAACTATTTTCAGATATACATGAAACTTTTAAACTACTTTGTAATTGCAGTTCCTAATGGTAAATATTTCAGGTTTAGGATCAATAGCAAAGGTCATCATTGCGATGCAGGAAGGTGTTTTACCTGCAAACCTCCACTATAAAACTCCAAATCAAATGATACCAGGACTAAGAGACGGCCGACTACAAGTAGTCGATACCAATACGCCCTTTTTAGGTGGTTATGTAGGCATTAGTTCATTTGGATTCGGAGGAACCAATGCCCACGTGGTTTTGAAAAGCTATGATGAAGACAAGCCTGAAAAGATCAGTGACATTTCTGATAATGGTTTGATCAGAGAAAAGCCGCATCTAGTTACAATGGCTACACGAACTAAAGAGGTAATGTGGAACTTATCACAAATATTTCATAATATTATAGAACGCTAACCATTTGTTTTTGCAAACTTCAAAGCATATAAATGTTTATCATTAGTAAAATGAGCTACCAGTTAAACAATTTGCAATTTATAGAATGTTTAATGACATAGTTAATGATAGGAAATATGGCATATTGTATTTTAAATGTATTTTATTTATAGACAATTTATGAAATTCATCTTAACATGCGTTTTTCTAACCCAATTTTGCAAGGGCATGGACACTTTGGTTGACTACGTGAATAAAGAACCGGTCAGTTCTGAGCTCCAGACTCTTCTTCAGGCCAATTCATGTTCGTCTGTCTCGAAATATCCTTTTAGAGGCTATGCAATGATGAATACAAAAGACAAAATGCACTCATCAAAGGTTTCGAGCACTAATATACTTTGATAATATAAACAATTTATAGTGTAGGAATCTACCCTAAATATATATTTTTTTTCTTTCTCAGCAAACAGTTATTTCACTCTCTAAGCTTATTGGAGGGATTTTTCAAAATAGTGAGCAGATTCCTAAGTTACCTAAACTGTGATTCAAAAATATACATTTATCGACATTGCTGATGTATGTTTGAACCTCTAAACTTAATAAATATACATTTCAAATAATGAGCGGATTTTAAAGTTAATAAAGTTATCTTGAATGATATATGTTTATTGACATGACCTATGTATTTCATAAAATATGAACTATTACTATGTTGAATCCACATAATTACCTTTATATATTTGATTTTGATATTCAGCGAATCAATGAGAAAAAGGAAAATGTATGGTTCGTTTTCTCTGGAATGGGTTCACAATGGCAAGGAATGGCAAAGAATCTTCTACATATTGATGTATTTAGAGAAAGCATGGAAAACAGTAGCGCGACACTCAAACCATACGATTTGGATTTGCTACAACTTGTTACAGAGGGATCAGAAAAACTAGTAAACAACACGGTTAATTCGATAGTTGGAATCATTGCGATAGAGGTAATGCCATCAGAATTTTAAAAATGAAATGTAGTAGACTTTCTTATATGTTATTGAAATGATGAACTGGCTTATTACAATAGATATAGATTTAGGTTTTGAATAACAATATATATGTCTTTCAATACAAGTTTTAATATGTTTTTAATGCATAAATATTTAATCTTATCAATATGCAAAAACGTATTATGCAAAATAAACGTTATTTGCCAATATGATTTTAAATGGGCTATAAAAGAATATAATACACACTTAACCGTACTGTATAATTGTACATTATTTCAAATTTTAGATTGCACTAGTGGATCTACTCAGAAAACTAGACATCCGGCCGACCGGAATAGTAGGACACAGCGTAGGTGAATTAGGTTGCGCTTATGCCGATGGAGTGCTGACCGCTGAGGAGGCCATTCTTGCAGCATATTGGCGAGGACGTTGTATTCAAGAAGCATCACTTCCTAAAGGTATTTTCATAAATGTTATTCACATTTAGTGCACATTAAATTATCATTTAGATATAAAGCTTTGTTTGTATATTAAACATTGTAAATCTATATTTCACACATTCCTTTACCCCTACCCACAAACACTTGTAATTTTACCTAATAAGGCAAATTTCAAATGAAAATAAGAGTACAATTTATATCTGGTAATTACACTGGAATTTGTTATACATATGCTATAATAAGATATAATTATATAAACTATAATTATGCTCAAGGTGCAATGGCTGCAGTGGGACTTTCTTGGGAGGAGGCAAAACAGAGGTGTCCAGATGGTGTTGTACCTGCATGTCATAATGCGGAAGATTCAATCACAATATCTGGTTTGTGACAATTAAATATATATCTGCGTGTATCGCCTTTTATGTGCTAAGCAATAAGGGCACTCTATGTTTCGGTTGTATCGCACTTGAATGTATCACTTATAAAGACCTATTTAATGTTAAGAACACGTCATTAGTAGAATTTTTTGTTATATAATATTTGTAATATCCCTATATTTCATAAATGTTTAGAAGATTGGTGTATCGGTTATTTCATACAACTAAATGATTTGAAAACTTATATTTGAGCGTTCGTAGTGCTTAATAGGCTGACATTATATGCATGTAAAACTTCATTTGCGATTGTGATCAAATTGAGGGTTATTTGTGTCCTGAATATTTTACTAATTTAGTTTATTA
>LQRL01140490.1:30467-62856 GCA_001703475.1 Hydroides elegans
AGACCAAGACCTTTCATTTGAGCCTATAACCAAGTCTCTATGACCTTTCGTTCAAAAGTTCTAGCCCGTACAAACAAGTATGACGGACAGACAGACGGACAGACAGACGGACGGACGGACGGACACCCCAAACCTATAGGCCCCCAACCTTTTGGGTTGGGGCCTAATAAAATGTACATTCATTTGTTGACTCAACCAATTCTGTCTCCGGAATAGAACACAGTTAACACAATGCCGCTCTTAGTTTCGCTGTATTCAAAGAGCCTTATGGATCTGCTTATTAATCGCAGAATAAACATAATGAGTGGTGTATGCTCATTAAGTGAAAAAATGTCGAGGATATGATAATCAATGACTATGACAACACAAAATATTAATTAGACCAAAGTACATTTATGAGTATGTTTGAGTTATGCGTGTTTTTGAGGATACGTATAAATTCACGTATCCCTTGCCGCTTAAGAATGTTTGCATGTTTCTCGTGGGATTTTAATGGAATCGATCTGTTTTGACCACAAACAGTTACCATTTTTATAACAATTGCCTCTCATTCCAAATATAGCTTAGTTTAATGTTTGATATCTTTTAAACTACGACACCTTAATGTTGAACATAACAAATATTACTTTTATTTGGATCTAGTTAATGGAATAGGGCAAATAGATAAATAAATTAAGTGAAAGTTACTTTACTTATTGGACATTGTTGGAACCTTTTAGTCAGACGTCTTTAATCCCTCCGGTAAAGATAATCGAAAACAAAAATGAAGGTATTGACAATAGAGTGTGTGCTGCTTTTACAAGGAATTATTTAGATTGAGCGAACATGAACTTAAGCCAGTGATTTTTATTTCATCGTGAATTTTGTAATCATGTGGAATAGAGCTCATAATGTAGAGCAAAACTATTAATATTATAAAAGTCACATTGCAAATGTGGGACAACGTATTTCTTAAATAATCAAGAAGCAAATAATGTAAAGTACCCATCAATTTGGGATATATCACGGAAATGTAGCATACTCCAACTATCAAAAGGATATTAATATAGGTAAAAGGTAAGTTTTGGAATTTCGGATCCAAATTTTTATCTGGAATACCTTTACTTATAATTTATTTATTGCTGAATATGGATATGAACAATGTATTTAGCTTCTTAGCGTCATTTATAATTGTTTCAGTATAGATTATTTTGTAAATTAATATTTGAATGGAATGCCTATAATAATATTCAATTGCATGAATTCGTATTAAAATAATGTATCTAAATGGCTATCGGTAGATTATTTCACATGTTGAGTTTAGTTTTAAAATTTGGCGATCAATCACAAACTGTTATGGATATGGTATAATTTAAATCAGACGAACTTTTTTCAGCTTGCATTAATTCGAACATATTTGGTCGTTTCACCAAAATTATAGTGTATATATTGTTTGCTGAAATCCGCCAGCATCATGGGTAAGCGACCAGTCATCCGCAATTACAAAAAACATGAAAACTACAGTGTAATCTTAAATCCTTTCACAAAAACCAATATTATAATGATAATGGTGTAATTGCTTTTCAGATAACTCATCAGCAAAATGGGAAAGCGACCGACCATCCCTCAGACAAAAAGCAGCACGTACAGACCCATGACGCAGATGAACGGAGACTTCCTCACTCAACTAAGGAAGCCTGTTTGTAGCGAGTTCAATCCAGATGTAAGTTCCGATTGATGTACCAAAGAAAGTTTTCATTGTAAAAGCAAAACTAATTTAAATATTTGGTAGAATGAGGGCCTGACCACATTGGAAGCGTCTGTTGAGCTTTTTTAACAACCCGTGTTTCGCAATATAGAACGTTAATGCGTATTTTTAAGCAAAGCGCCTTCCATCTTTTATAGAGAAAACATTAGAAAAAGTCGTCAAGGAAAAGAACTTGACAAACGATTCCAATGTGGCCAGGCCCTAACTGATGTTAGTTACGTTGTCATACAGTGGCTCGCGGCTCTAACCCTGCATTCTTTGTATTGTTTAGCATTAAGAGTTTAACAATTAACATTTAGCGCTTTACGTTTATCGTTAATTGCGTGAAACTTTTAGCGTTTATGCGTTGAACTTTAAGCGTTTATACGTTAAGTGTTTATGCGTTTACGGTTTAGTGTTTTCCATGAGGGGTTAGAAACTCGCGCGACGGTACAAAGTCAAACATGGCCTCTGGCACCGTGTCACGGGGTTTGTTAAGTAGAGGTTTAATTTAAAGGGGCATGGTAAAAGCAACGATTCGAACGAAAAATATAAAAATGCAAAAAGGAGCGAAAAGGGGCATTGGAACCTATCAAGCACCGATTGTTAACACATTTGACTTTTGAAATCAAAAGAGGGATTAGCGGTACGGATATATAGACTTCTACAATAGAAAACAATCTTTTGTCATTGAAAGCTCTCAAGAAATATTTTTCTGTCCGTTTCCAGCATTTAGTAGAGTATTTTGATAACCTTTAAACGGTGCCTTGATCGGCCAAAATAAACTAAAACAAAAATATTGTTGTCCAGAGAGAATAAGTGAAGACCATTCATGTTTATCAAAATATACTCTATTAATCTACCAATAATAATAAATCGAGAAAGATAATTCATCACTCGCTTTTTGGGGGTTGATTTCAAAAGATTGACCTACCTAAAGTATATTGCTGAAGTCCATTATAAATGTTGTAATGATAATAGTAATAATTGCTAAAAAGATCAACACGTTAGTTAAACCGCTTACCAAAACCAAATATTCATTCCACAATTCAATATCTTTTCTTCTTTTGAATACAGTTTCGCGGCAGTACCCGAGCCCGAGAGGAACACTGCCGACAGAAAGTGCTATCATGGTACAAAGACCAAGAGTACACATTGCGAAAGCTCAACCGACGAGAAGACGAACTCTATGATGACCTCATCCATGTCGAAAGGGAAAAACGGAAACTGCATAAATTGAAGAAGCGATCGATGAGTGTGGATAGTCTTCATTCGAAAGCTTCTGATGCAGAAAGAAACTCAATCACGTTTCCGACTTTGGAAAGGACACTCGATAGCGCAATGGCACAAATGAATGTTGGCGCAGACCATGCTTCGGATACTCGGGAATTACAAACTGGTTTTCCGGCCGTCGCATCGGACCGGCAACAGACTGATAAAGAGAAAGGACATATCGACGTCAAGCAGGGACATCCAGTTCAAATCCCAGAAGGTGCTTTGCAACGATCGCTTATTTCTCCTCATAAGGAACCCGTTAATTTCCTACCTTCTATCGATGAAAATGGGTTGATAAGAGACGTTAATACAGATGCTATTGATATCATGACTGAAACGAACGATTTAGCGGGCGAACAAACGGATGCATTTGAAAGGGCACGATCCGTTGGTTTCGCAGACCACGTGTCTTATGAGCACGACCCTGACGATGAATTATTCGATCAAGCGAAGTCGAGCGATCGCTACAAGAAAAGGCGTCAGAGCGTTGGGTTGATTTGGATAAATCGAAACCGCGGCAGAGAAACTGAGCTCAAACGTAAAGCGATATTGAACAATGAGAAACTGCAGTTGTATGATCGCAACGAAAAGGGCCAGGTTGTCCCATCATACCGACAGTTTAAACGTAAGGAGTTCGCCCTACCGAATGCTCATGAAAAGAGGGAAAGGCAAAAGAGGTTGAAGGAACTGGAAGGCAAAAAGGGTGTTGAGAGTCAGCAAATGCAGGAGTTTTTCGTGAAGGTGGATGAGGATAAAGGTAATATATTGCTTTAGCATTTCTACTTAGAAAATAATCTATTAAACGATCACGGGTGTATTGATAACATTTTCCTACGATGTTCGGCTTGTCATATATACCAGAATTCTGTATTACATAGTATTACTTGTTTTCTATGAAAATACATTAACTATGCTTTGAAACATTGTTTTTGCACCAAACGCCTCTCATATCAATTGTATCTTACAGCATGCGTTACCAAAATTGTAAAGAAGCGTTAGATAACTCATGTTTAGCTAACATATTAACATGATTTCTCGGAAATATTTTGACGTTATATTATGTTCTTCACTTATGCAAAATACTTAATAACTCATATTTTTGTGTTGAATTTGCAACGTATTCACCTTTGCAGGTAGAGCATTGCAACAATACCGTGCCCGCCGCCAGCGCTCCTCAGACGAACTCGTCCTCAAAGAAAAGGCCAGTGTCGGCATGGTTTCCCTGGAGCGCTTAGCAACCATATTTAGCCATCGCAACGTCAATCCTTTACCCGAGAATGTAGATCCAGAATCTATCGAGGCTATGCGACAAATGACTTATGTACGGGGACATACTGTTGAAGAGGAGGTTTTACAAAGACAGAAAGCCCGAAATCAAACCAAGCATATCTTCCAACAAAAAGTGAAAATCGACATTTAGATTTATATATCAGTGATACGAATTATTTGTAAATAGGACGATATTACGCAGTCAGTATTGTTGTACATATCAGGACAATAAAATAAAACAAAAAAACGACTAAGACGCCAGGGCAATAATAGTTCGGGAATGTTGTACATATTTTCTCACATAATGTTCCAATGATTTTGTTAAACCAATGAGACTTACATGTGGACAACTTAGCAGTTAGCTCTATGGAGTTGATCGGCTATTTTCATATACTGCTTCAATTTATCAGCCAATTGTATTATAAATAAAACATGTATAAAATCATATGGAGTTATATATTTTATAAATATCTATGTCACAGCGTTTTTATTGTAATTTTATTAAGGTAAACTTCTCACATCCCGTATTCTTTTGACAAAGTTTTGTAACCGAGTACGTTTGTGAATGATCGGGGATGTGACAATAAAGGTAGAACTAGCTTGCCGATGACAACCCTTTAATTAGTCTGAACATTTCTCTCTCCTGGAAAAATGATTTAAAGTCGTGTATTTACAATAAGGGTCTGACCATACCAGAAGCGTTTTTGAGTTTTTTTTATTTTCAATACATTCCTTATTGGAAACTCAAGAACACATATAGCTTTAAAAACGCAAACGTTTCTTGGTTAACCATAATGACTACTATCCCGCTATTCAAGCATATTTATAGCGATTTTGCAGCGTCAGAGATTCTGCGAGCCGACGAATGCAACTTAAGGTCTGTTCAGTATGAAGTGAATATCTATTAAGTGTTTAAAACTAAAAATGCAACCAGGACCGGTTACACACAAAATATCACTGAGGAAACGAATAACACCAGCGTGAGCCGACAGTCTTAAATGGGTTGGATATGTGGATTTCGAAGATTTATTAGGCAAAAACAGTTGAGCGCTAATTAATTATCGAAATGAGCGATAGTAGCGCTTTTCTGTAA
Organism: Hydroides elegans; assembly: GCA_001703475.1. Taxonomy (NCBI): domain Eukaryota; kingdom Metazoa; phylum Annelida; class Polychaeta; order Sabellida; family Serpulidae; genus Hydroides; species Hydroides elegans. The sequence continues at coordinate 35,831 of LQRL01140490.1, forward strand.
ATGGAAAGTGTGCAACTTATTATTCCCATCGGGCCAATTTTTCAAAAGTCTAAATGCCACTCCATTATGCCATTGTCAACATCGCATGACTATCCTGTTCATTTGTCAACCAAATTTCACCGGCAAATATACAAATAGAAATTACAACACGGTGACAATACCATTACTATATAATGTTGTTTTCATATTGCTTATTATCTTTTTATCATAAGACTCTAATAACTGTTATATTTAGGATATTAAAATACATGTTCTATGATTGAAGAGCACCTCACGAGCTGTTCCCCAAAAAAGTGTTCCTCATCAATTTCCAGCTGGCCTGGAAATTTTGAGAAAATTCATTTTAGCTTGGAGATTTTACCAGTTTGAGGAACACCTTTTATTGAGAATTTCTTGTTTTAACAATAATGAGTGAGAATAATTATTTGGAAATCGATTAAACTTGCTTGCGGTTGTCTAATAAACTGTTATTTGCAAGATATAATGCCATATTTGATTATGTTCAACATTTCAATTTTCGCAAAAGATGTTTCTTTTCTGCTCCAAGCTGGCTAGAAAAGGAGGAAAAGCTCAGCTGGCTTTTTGCAAAATTAAAATGTTATAAAACCATTATTTTGTTGCTCTTAGTAATTGTAATGTTGTTTTCAATTGATTTCACAACTTTTAGAAAACATATTTCGTGGGGTACCCTTCATGATTATTTGAAATTATTCATTTAATCTAATTCCGATAAAAATACATGATATTTGCCTATTGTCTCTAATGCATTATGGTATACATGCACTTATATTCATTTTACATGACATAAAAAAGGCATTCAATATTATATAGAATCGACAATGATAATAACATCCTCAATTTGCCTTTGGCACACCTAAAAGTTGGAGAACAATGTTTCAAAAATATCAGTTATTCCTGTCTCCTCTCGCGTAAATCATGTTCTTGATTGAAATAGGAAGTTTTATTTCCTCACTGACATTAGCATTGTCATTACGCGTGTTATTACTAAAATATGAAAATGCAAAAGAACCAAATATAAACCTTAAGCATAAATCCATAAAAACTCGCAATCATGACGCTAAGGTTTTCGCGAAAAACTTAAAATTTCAAATTAACCCTAACGTTTCAAAATCGAATGATTTATAATGTATGATAAAAATGTGTGCCAATTACCAAATATAGGCAAACTACATAAAAAAATACGTCAAAAAATGGATTTTTGTTAATTATTTTTACCGAAACTTACATGTTTTCCTGCTCAAAATGAGAAGCGCGTTTAAGACAGTCCGAGTGTTCATATCAAGAGTGAAAATAATTTCTACACAAACAATGGTCGAAAAAAACCGGTCGCCGTTAATGAATGAAAACATAGTTCTTAATCCCTTGTGTTCATCCGTTTTCGCACTAAATGTTTGCTGCGATTTTATAATCGCCCAATACATTCTGTGACATAATTAACCCTTTCAATATGCTTAACAGTAAATGGGAGAACCGATTCTAATTTCCTTATGAAAACAAGTTTTAGGCCCAAAACCGGTGAACACTCGTTGTGACTGTTCGCGCATAAAATAGGCGCGATTTTTACATTCTGTACAGAGCTTAAACCTGGTAGAGTCTCTATAACCTTTGTACGACTAATCTGAAAAGCACACAACAAGTTATTCGACATAAAAGGTGTTCCAAGCAAATCACAGTGTGATTTGATTAAAACTTTTTAACTATTATTCCGTTATTTTGAATACTTGGGCAGAGTTGCACGTCTTTATCGCAACAAATCAAAACTCCAAATAATCTAACAATGTCAAATTTAAATAATTTATGCGTTAAATTCTACCATCCTTTACGAGCATCATCGATTTTAACGACATTCCGAGTGTGGGGCAGCCCGAAAAATGTAATCCGATCTGAGAACTGGTTCCCGCAATTGAATTTGCCAAATTTAGCCAGCTGCTATTTGAACAACATCGTAAACTGGTCTCCGGTGTCACTGGATACGACCCAGCGATCCATCATTTTGATTGAAGGCCGTAGTCTTTTCTTAACACATGAGCACTACAATGTATTGGAAGGACGTGGATTAAAAAAGAAAATTTGGAAAACATGGGATGATATCAAATGATTGTGTTTTGTATGATTTATTTAAAAAGTATTTAAAAAAAAACTAATTTGTTATTTGTAAAAGTATATCATGCTTATGATATTATTTGATTTTAAACCAGACGCAATAATTAACTATTTATTGTGATCTCATCTTAAAACTCAATCAAGAGTAATTTTAAGAGAAAACGTATTCAATTAATGGTTTCAATATAGTATGTCCAGTGTGGTTTAATGATCAATTGTGCTTTATCATTTTTAAAATATTCTTTAAAAGTCTTTGAGACCCGGTACTTTATTCATCAGAATATTTGATAAACATCCTTAAATCGTAGGCGAACTCAAAAACATTCAAGAAACGAGTCCATAAGACACACAATTACCGATGGAATTACGGACACGGACTGCAATGGTGGAGATCGATATAAGAAGTAATTAGATGATTTTTGTCCTCAAGATTCATGAGGTCATAGATTTATTGCGTATGACTATGTCTTTACTGGGCCCTCCCCCTTTTCTTTTTCTCAACTTGCCTTGAGTAAGAAGAATGGCGACAAGTATTAGCTACATTAAGCAACACTATTGCTACTTGGCACGAATAGATAAATTCAACTGACCTGAAATGCTAGCCTCTTATTCCAGTCATTAATTGCAGGCTCTATTGCTATTTTATAGCAGCGCTCGTTTGGCGGCGAGTAAGGGGGCGAATATCAGACTCCTAATAATTCGGATCGCGTGTCTTAGACCGGCGTCAGAAGCTGGATGTTAGACGTAGGAGAGGGGTTGGGGTGCCGTCAAACGACAGTGAGTCTATAACGGGGTAGTTTATCGGTCATTTGATATATAATGACTCGGATCCCTATCAATCATAGTGGAGAGAGCAGCTCATAAGATGTATTTTGACAAATGAGAATTAGCTTCAGACTTTAAAACTATCCTTAAAACTGGGAGTTTTGAGAAACACTGTGTGCGACTGTATATTTGCTTTGTCGCAAAAAAAACATTCAAAAATTCATCTTTGATTCTCATGATATCATATATGTCTTTAAACAACATTTATGTATTCTTCAAACGTATATAATAATTTAGTTTTATTATTTCACATTTTCCTAGTTTCATATCAATTCTCACCCCTTTGATTGAGACTGAAGTGAAAATAAAGCTTGAAGCGGTTCTTATGAAAAATAATCGAAGTGGATTAGACTTAATGGAAAGCCTCTTTCTCATTTCGTAATTATAGTAAAGTGACTATTCATTCGTTGTTCATGATTCACTTTATCTTTAAAATGCCTGTTTATATTGAGAAGTATAAACACTATAGATAATAGTTTAAAATAAAATGATAATTTTCTGTACCATTGATGGAAGAGAGATTTCTTTAGTTGATATGAATTTAGATTGTCAATGATTACACACTAGTGGCAAAACTGGCACCCTTTGTTTTGTTTTCAATCTGAAAGCAGCGTAAGCTTAACTTTTCTTAAATTGAACATATTTCTTGCAATATAAAAGAGTAACATGGTAATATTTTCTAGCATATAAAAACCAGAACAATTGTATTGGCGGAACCAATTCTCCAACAAAAAAATCATATCCCTGCTTTTTAGGGAGAGAGCCCGTAGTTGCTGCGACGGGAATTAAGCGAATCATGGCACTGTCAACCCGAGATAATCATTGCCAATAGTACGTTTTTATATTCCAACTACATTCTTGTCATTGATAAATATGGACATGAACTGGTTTTATTTAATTGTACGTGGTTAGCCCTGTTATTATAAACAAAGGAAACAAAAAGACGTTGCTCGCGGGTAAAACCATTAATGGGTTGTTAAATATTGTGCTTTGCTCATCCTACTTGGATTTCAATAATTATTATGAATATTTACATGCAACACGGCATGGAATCCAGGAAAGATGTTTAATGGTCCAAAGCCTAAGGAAGGCAACACTGGTTTTATTAAACAATGTTTTATTAAAAATGAACAAAGAATTCAAAATCATTGGAAAACATTTTTAGTAAATTCAGTAATTTGATATCAGTTTTGATCAGATAAAAATCCTTCAAACATCGAAAGACATTATGACCATGACATTATTCGGAATGCACATATATCTTTGGATGATTCTACATACTGGATTAATTGGTAAGTTATTTTCTAGTTGTGAATATTAAAATATTTTAGTGAAAGCTCAGCATATCAAATAGATTAAAAAATGTTTCATCGCACCCTACATAGATAAATAAACATTATTTAATTATTGTTTCGATTAAAATGTTCACATTAAGCAATAACAGATTGGCTTTTACAGCAGCATTTCGGAACACAATAAGTAGTAGTATTTAATCAAAAATACCAATTACAATAATTAGTTTCATTAACATACATAATACGCTGACGATACGGCTACGGCCATAAGCTTTAGTTGCTTAGATATATATTCGAAAAGATTAGACCTTTTTTTCTTCTTATATTCATATTCATAGGAACCATAAACCAAAGTGAAGGGATTCACTCTAATAGAATAAAGTTTTTGTTTTGAAAAAGTGCAAACAACTCGTTTAAAGAATGGATCTCAGGGTCTGGTCGCATCGGGAGCGACGAGGGACGCAGCGATTTTTTTGCTTTTATCTTCTTTATAGGACTGAGTCAAAAGTTATATGTAAAACATATACTACTAAGAATTTCTGTCGCTTCGTGTCGCTCCCAATTTAGACAGACCCTTATGATAAGTGGATATCCGTTCTTCAGAGCACTAAATACCATCACATAGTTTTTAATGTCTACGGTTGAGCGTCTTTACATGTTTCACACTTTCTTTTAGTACATTTTTCACATAAAAGAGTAGTAGCATGCAATTTGTGAGCTTTAAGTGTACTCTAATTAATAAAGGGCATCACATAAAACAAAATTTCAATTATTAATTCAATGTGATAATTCATGGGAAGAGGTTGCTATCATGGAATCATTGTTGGATGTGGTTAACAATGTTAAATGACTTACCCTATTGGGGTATACATGAACATCGAGATTCGCTTAAGGATGAGAATGCTATGTTATGATTATTTCATAGCCTTAACCGACCGAAGCTAGCAAAATATGCCCTTACTATATATATAAGTCTCCTTCCAAACCATACTAATGGATTACATCGCAAGGCAATCTCTTTTTACATATCTCTGAAGCAGCGCAAGAATTAACATGATACCCTTATTCAGAAGGACCCAGAGAAATTGTGAATTCTGGCGTGACAATGGAAAAAAGAATGAGCTTTCAATATATTCTAATAAAACTCGTTGAGCATCTTAATTCGTCCTACATTAATCAACATTCATATGCAAAGTTTTGTAACGTCCAACATGTTCAAAATGTTCATATTTGGCAATTTGCTATTATCAAGGCTAACATTTAATTAGGACATTATTTAACGCTTGAATAGTAAATTTTAGGACATTACTTAGATCCGAAAGCTAGAGTTTTTTCAAAGATGTGAATCCTACCATTTATGGGATAGAATAAATAGACTCACGGCTTTAAATAGTTTTAACTCCTAAATGAGACAGCATAATCGAATTGTAAATCTATAACATAAAACTGCTAAAATCTAACATTTCATATAGCCCTTATCGCCAAGTCAACTTCAAAGATGTTGAACATTTACAATACTTAGGAATACCTCAAATTTCTTAACAAATAACCCTAAAACATCCCATTTGTGTTCAGTCTCAATAAGGTTTTAGGTTAAAGCTGTTCGTTGGTTTCATTTGCAAGGTGGTTAAAGGTAATGAGTTTCACGAAAATGTAATTTAAACGTATAAAATTAGTGCTTTAATCTTGAACTTCCCCGTAGGTTGTTTCAAGAACAGTCTAATGTAACGGCATACAGTTTCAAATGAGATCCCCGTCTTTGAATGATGATATTTTAGTCTCTACATATGTTCTTAAATTTCATGAGATGCTTTAGCCCACAGTGTGTTACTTATTTGATCCCAAATAGTGGCTTTGGTTGATCTTGACTCAACGGAGAAAGCCATGTTTGAGGAAATATTGGATTCACCATTTTGACTTTTTATTCGCGAAGTGAAGATTAAGCTTTTTTTCGGATTTGTAATCATCAACATTGATCTCTGTGGAGTATAAGGACTTTAAATTTCATATTTTGAAAATTCGGTTAAAAAATGTTCATTTGTCACTTCGCGAAAAAAAATAAACGATTTGCGTTGATGCATCAAAATAAGATGTTGGAACATTTATTATTAGTGAAAACAGTTTACCACTACAGTTCTTATACTCGGAAACACGCCTTTTAAATAACATGATTTCCAACAATACATCGGCCCAACCTCTAAACACTCCCAATTAGTTGTTTACATCGGGGATGAGCAAAGCCCAGCCTTGAGGCTTCCATGCACCGTGCAAAAATCCAACAGACAAAAGCTCTCCAAAATAATTATTGAAGTTTGTCCCGTAAGCTGATTATTAATATTTCATTAAGGGGTTAGCATTTTCATATTGAGGCGCGCGTGCATTTTCGGTTAATTAGACTCCCATCCCCCAATTGTTGCAGTGATCGTTGTGTGACATTTTGCCTGCAAGCGGTTGCACCGGTGATCTCTATCTAAGTATAAAATCCAGACCTATTATCACTATGAAATAGGCAGACGGCTCGTTTTATAGGCTTTTTATGTATCCGGTTTTATCCCACTGTTTGATTGTATTCACAAATTATAGAGTAGACTAAAAGAGCACTTATGAGACTGTGCAAACAGTGTTTATCAACATCTCACGAAATGACGGTGTCACGTGATGCAGTGTCTAAGGACATTGAACCGGTTTCGCCTTTCGTCCATTATATGAAATTTTGATTTGGGAACGAAATACTTTTGATAGTTGTAAGGATTCTTTCTCTTCACGAATTAAACAAATATGAAAATTATATTTAAAAGGATCCATATGTCTAGCTACATAGCTTTTGTATAAAGGAAATCCATCTACCAATGACCAGGAAGCTAGTGTTACAATTCAATTATTTTTGAAATCGCTAGCACTTTAACTGAATAAGATATTAATTTTTATTTCAAATATTTTTTAAAGCATATGTTAGTAGGAAAAACCATGAATAAAGTTAATATTTCCTTAAAACAGCGTTGAGTAACAGGAAAATCATATCAACTGCACAAAAGTACAATAAGCATTGATAAACACAATGTAAATGCAACAATTGGGACCCAGACACTATTACAGGCCAAAGGCATTTTAATACTATGAATGCTATCATGTCCCAATTGTTTATAAACATATTAACATTAGTATCTCTTACTCCAGCCACGTTCCATTTTTGTTGCTCAAGATTAGGTGACGATTGCATGGGCGCGCCGCAGGCGAGCCCATGTAATCTTTGTTTGGCAGAAAAAAATATAATGCCTATATAAAAACCCCAAACAATAATACATATTCATTTTACAGATAACCAAAGCATTCCTTGTTGTAGGTGCAGTCCTAATGAAAAAATGATGACACATATAGATGTTTTTCTTCATAAAAGTGTTTGACAATTTCTTTGTCCTGATTAGGGAATATTGAATTATCATTTTGGTGTCTAATTACTTATAGGTAATTGATGTTAATTGATGTTATTTAGTTGAGATGTTTCCCTTCCTTGCAGATTTGACCGCCGCGGATGGCTACTGTTCCTTCTCACCATATCTCTGGACTTACCCAGGCCCCATATCACGAGACAGCCCTCTACAAAGGAACTGGACAAGCGGCACTCAATACTTGGGCAATACAAACAACTGGAACAATCAAAAGGAAATTGTTGTGCGTGAAAAGCAGATTGTGTTCACACAGCGAAGTCACGCGTTCTGTGATAATGGATACGGGAAGAAAACTAAGCCGTGCTACCATCAGACTATAACGTATTCGGTGATTTGTATTCAAGAAGAAAAGGACAGCAAGTTCAGAGTGCATCTAACTAATCATAAAGGGTATGTATGTTGTTGTGTGAATTTAAAATGTAATTGAACAAATTTATATTGAAATTTATTTAAATGTTACTATATGGAATTGGCAAGGATAGTCTTCTTGTCATTAAGTATATAGATTGTAACTCTGTATAGAAGCATTCGCAATGATATACCACCGTATTCCTTTCGCATTCCAATATTCGCAGTGGTGGATCCAGACAATGTTGAACCCGGGGCGCTTATAAAGCATAGGTAGAGCCGAACGGTTAGGGGTACTATATTTGTTGGTAGAATGTATAAAAAAGGACTCGCCGGAAATTTCCTCAGGGTGATCCGCCCTCTGATTCTCTAGAATATCAAACATGCATTGTTATAAAGAGGGCGATTTAGCGTGGAGCGTCTGGTCCTTCTTCTCAATTGTTTTATCATGACAAATGCTGAGTCAAAGGTTCACATTTTATTATCGTGCATGACCAGCATAATACATAATTTATGAATTCCGGGATGGCGCTATAACTATCAATTTGCATTTAGGGTGTGTTGCTCATTTGAAGAGAAGTGCAGTTTTTATGTGGCTATTTTGATTCTGTCTGTCTTAGTCCTAAAGGAAAGCAAGGGCAATCGATGATATCCTATGTAAACCTATCCGTTCGTCTTTCTTTAATGGGTGCAATTTTAATGATATAACTGTTGAGTAAGGTCGCGGTTACACTGAAGTAAAAGAAGAAGCTTTTAATTAAAAAATGTAGTTACACTGCGTGTTTTCATGTTAATCTCGCCATAAGACCAAAAACAGGTCGCGTGAAAACTGCTTTTTTTTGCTTCAGTGTAACCTTGGCCTATGATGCCATATAAACTGACATTTCAAAATAGCATATAGAAGATGGGAGCGCCTCTTGTATCTTTTAATGCAGGTCTGTATATTTATACTGTGTTATAACAATTATGCAAATATTCCGTGCCTGCACCATTGGCCCCTTTGTCTTTTGGCATAACTGATTCATATCAAATCACGATTCACGCATTATAGTGCTGGTCTTTTTAGTCATGTAAAGCCACAATGGGCGTAAAAATTATATACCGCCCAGTCATCCTTGGTTGACAGAAGCATTATGTGTCGGCGGATAAATTCAATTTTCCTCCAAAGAGATTAACTCAAGTAATTGAATGTATTACATCGGCAAAATTCCATAGTTGAGCACAGCACACAATTGAATCTCAGCGTTGAGCTCATGGTCGAAACAGTATGTTTACCGGACGTGTAGATCGTGGAGCAATCATGTGGAACTTTGTTTGGATATAAGTTGTGGGTAAATCTATCTATATATTGGGTGTGCAGAATCATATCCGAGATTCGAAGTAAGCACGATCCGATGTTTGTCGAAATTATTATTTGAATCACGTGGCATGGTTTAGTTTTTTCCCGGGAGCAGTCGATGCTCAAAATGCTTAAAAGCTGTGTACAATAATTCGTATGCCCATAATAATAAATTCTAATTGTTTATTTGTAAAATACATAATGCGAGTAATTCATCAAAAAACCAAGTTCGTTTATATAGAAAAAACGTTCTGGCTTTAGGGTTATTTTGAAAATTCCAATTATGAAAAATAAATCTTTAAAAAGCATACATGGTGACACTTTCCTAATGTAATAACATTTATATATTGATTTTGCATTTTTGCAGGGAAGAATATTTCACATGTCTGAAATTCGTCAAAAGAGCCCTCGGAGTGATTCAGGTCCATTCAGGTAAACCTTCAGGATTATTTTTAGGACGAGATCAATGTTTGCATCTAGATATTTGTATGAATAAATATTTCGGCCTTAAGGGTGCGTTCACCCACACTGAAAAAAAGCTCAAAACACAAGTTATGCGCTTTAGAGTCAAAGCCCCTTTTGGTATAAAGACTTTTTTTCCAAATTTGACTAGCGCGACCTGTTTAAATCCAATTTTAATACAGATATTTTAGTTTATCCCTTCTGTTTACCCAGAATTTTATTTCCAGTGAACGCGCATTAATTTGTGTTTTGAGCCTTTTTCCGGAACGGGTGAACGCGCCCTAATATACGTACGAGCATGTTTGAAGTAATTTCGTCTATATAAACCATGTCTACATTATAACTTTTTTGCTGCATTTTTTCTACTCAGCTTAGACAGATTTATAGGGGAAACTATTATTTCTATTATAGTCTACCGAACATGCATAAAACACATCTTTGCTATTGATTTCTATAAATGGCTTCAACAAAACACATTTAATTATATTTGCATCAAATTAATCCCATTCATGAGTAATCATTCGTGAAATGCATCTTAATAGAAAACGCCGGATTAGTTTTTTGCTCTCGGTACATTGTTGTTTGATGTTATATTTATCAGCTAAACAAGATGCATTTTCCATTCATAGCTAATAGTAATGATCACTTAATAAGAACAATGTTTCATTCGAGGGGCAAACCAAATGCTCAGTCGTTAGAAAACTAGATTGTTGCTGCTCATTTACACTAGTGCGTGGGGTCCGCAAGTATCTGTAACCGTTTTCCGTGGCAGGCCAGTGCTACATTGTAAACTTGAGCATTGCAGGATATCTTAATTGGCATTGTATATTATATCTCTAACATTAAACTGACCGTTCAGTATAGATTCAAGCAAAAGAATTAGATTAGATAAAACAGGAACGATGAATACATCATGCATAGGCTAAACCCAATATTTTTGAAAACCAAAATTTCAACTTAAAAAAAAATAACTGTGATCGCATGCTTCGAAATCTTAGTAATGCTCAATCAATGCATGCATAAAAGCAATTAAGCGAAAATTTTCACACTCCTTTAGATACCCAATCAACTAAGAGTTCCTTTAAACGTCGTAAGGCGATAAAAAATGCCGGAGCGGCGCCTTAACAAATATTCGGTGTGACCTTCCAAAGTCAACTTGTCTCCCTGCGACCCGTTCCCATCGCCAAACCTCCGTTGTTAGCGTAGACTCCTTTTTCACATCAAGATCAACATTAATTTCCTTTGTTGTCCCCTACGTCGTCGTTCCTCTTTCCGTTGCTGAGACTAATGAATATATGCGATCAAAGGTTGAAGAGCGTCGGTTTTGAAGATGGAGGGGGAGAGATGGCTTGAGAGGGTGGTGATGTTTTGAAGACGGAGGGGGGAGACTTTTTCGAGAGGGGAGGGGGTGATGTCGTTCGCTTCTCATCTTATGTGCGGCGCATTAATTTGTATTTTAAGAGCTTTCGAAGAGTGTGATGTGGTGTGTAAAAATAGTCCCTGCATTATAGCCTAGGAAATTGAATGTCTCTTTCGATGAAATCAGAGGGACTCACAAGCGAATGTCGCATTCTGAGCTGCGTGTATGTTTTTCATGTTTTAGCATTTTGAATTATTATTTTCAAGTTTAAAAGTATTTGATAAATGTTAGTGTTTTCGTTATCAAAGCGCTCTTTACGAACCTTGACGTAATTTACAAAATGTCAATTTGACCAAAATACGCATGCAATGTGAAGTGTTATCGCTAACGCAAATTTGTTATAGCGTTTTTATATGCGGCTTATCTCACTTCTAACTTAATGTTTTATTATAAAATAATAATAAAAAAACTTCCATTTTACGTCACCTTACACGGAAGCTATTTCTGTTTCAGCCGCCCCTCTAAATGAGAACGAGGAACGACTGTGTCGAGATGCGCACATGTACAGAGAAGAGTGGCCGTGGATAGGTAAGTGACGCCTTCAAATCTAGACGTTTTTTTTTAAACATTTGGGAAATCTTATGTGTTTGAAATTATGTTGCCGACCTAGTCACTTTCAATTCATTTATTTTGAAATGGCATTTTACCGATTCCATGATAAAACTTTATTTTGTGATGTTTCATCGGGGGCTAAAAGTAGATGTTGTCACTATGTTACTTAACGGAATGAATGGTAGACTCTATAGATAGGGTGAGCTCTATTTTCCAAATTATTTCTAATGGTTTATAGTGTGTAACTGTTTGCTCAACCCGAGACTTAAAATTATAGGCATGTTGTGATATACCATGCTAGAGATCGTTCTTAAAATCATTAAATTGTTTTACATCTTCTTTGATTATCTGTTTATTGAGTTATAAATTTAATGGATTCTAAACCTTTATCTTTTTGTGGTTGTCTGAGCGCTAGAAGTGTTTTGCAAAAACACTTACAAAAAGTGCTTTAAGGCGTTGATACCTTGATGCACAAAATCGTTCATTTCTATTCAAAGAAATGGTGATTACTTTTAGCAATTTTGATTTCTATAATTAGGTTTAGATTAAGTTTTGATATAAAATATGTTTCAAATTACCTGTATGTTAGTTTTCGTTTGTATATTGGCATCAATTATTAGGATGCATGTCGTAAGTTGCATAATATTTTAGACTTTTAACGAGACTATAAATAAGTATGGTTATGGATGTTCTTAGATATTTTAAAAATATTTCAATGGATTTGTTGGTCTGACTTAATTTTTATTTGAGTTCTCTAAGCAAAACACCCTTTCATAAACAAAGCAAGATTCTTTTATGTTAGTTTTATCCAATAATTTAGATACTTCATTTCAATTTCCCAAAGTACTTTTCTTAATTTTCTCAAATTCTTGCTTTTATCTGAAACTAGTGTGTTTGGTCTCAAAAATATAATATGAATTTGATTATTAATCGAGTAAATCGGATGAACAAATGACACAAAGTAAATTCTTTGCAATGCTATATTTAACAACTAAAATGGTTATAAATTACAGCTACACGTCAATTTGGTTATTTACATAAATTGTAAGCAAAATGGCTATCCGAAATTATGACTTGTGCAAAACATAAATGTCTAACAGCAAATACATAATTCAATCTTTAATCAACAGTTTAAAAAACAGTTCTAAAAAAACAACAATAACAATCAAACAATCGTCCACATACCAAAAGACAGAATCTAGTGTTCATATCGCACCAAAAGAAGTACACCTGATACATATGTCCATAGATTCTTAATATCCGTACGGGTACCGGGGTGCCCTGTAGTCACCATGGTATCCACCATATCTATCGTAGGCACCATAGTTTCCATAAGCACCAGCATGACGACCGTAATCTTTGCCGTGGTCAGCACCATAGCGATCTCCATGGTAACCATGCTTGACACCGTAACCATGGTCAACGAGGTTGACGTCACAGAAATCGCGGTAGTAGTAGTTACCTCCGTAGTTGTAAGCGTCATGTCCGGAGTTGCGGGAGCCGGGAGCACATGGCTGCACGTAGGCGTTGTTGTTAGAGCAGATCACGAAGCTGCTGTAGTCACGGTAATAGAAACCATCGTTGTCGCACACGCCGTTGTATTTGCCGTGGTACACGTATTGCTTGTTGTATGCAACACCCTGGCGATATTCGACCGATTTGCCGTACCCGTCGTCACGCTTGTAGTCGTCGTTGCCATGGTAGGACTTGTCCTTGCTTTCGTAACCATAGCTTTCCTCTTTGCCGTATTCTTGCTTTGAGCCGTACGCTTTCTTCTCGCTGTAGTCATCACCATGGTAACCGCTTGATTTGTCGCGGCTTTCGTATCCGTATTCCTCTTTTTCACCGTATGATGATTTATCTCCATATTTGTCGGCATCACCGTAGTTGGCCTCAACAGCGAATGTAGCGGCAATGCAGACCGCAGCGAAAATGACGAAAACCTTCATGTTTGTTTATTTTTGCTACAACCGTATCAAACGCTTTGTGATAGTCGTTGTAGTGGAGGTAGTAACTCAACTGAGGATGACTACCGATAAACTCGGGCTTTTATACTAAACTCCATCGTAGTTGGCTCAACCCTATTTTGGCACTGGACCCAATAAAACATCATTCTTTGCAATGAGTTGATTGATGACACATATGTCACATAGACAATGCTAGAGCAATAGACATAGGGTGTTAAGAGGACAATGTTTTTTTGTGTCTATGTATATTTTAATATAAGACTGCTGATCAAACGTATATGCGTTGATGGACATCTGTCACTCTCAATGGCGAGACATAGAGCATTGTATAAGGGATTTTGACCATCCCATGGGATTTGTCATTGTTTTAGTTTATAATAAAAAATGGGTATATATATATGCATTTTTTGTTCATGATATGTAATGATATGACGGATAATGGTGCGTTCAGCGGGACTTTGTATCAGAATGCGGAATCTAAATTGGTGTTAAACATAGTGAACCCAGCGGTATTAATTCTGCACGGATTACTATGTTTTATACCAATTTAGATTCCGCAGACGCAGACGCTTACTCCCATTACGCACCATTAAAGACGTTTCTATACCATCTAATCATAGTTTATATTCAAAAATAAACTCGAATCGAGAAACAATCGTATTTGGAAATACATTTGGTAGTCAAAAAGATGGTCCTTCGCCTTGTGATAATATTTCGCTCATCCAAAATGCTGTGCTCACACATTGAGGCTAACGGTGCGCGGACAAAAGCCCCGAAGGACAGAAGACCCGCGATTTTGTCAGCAAGGACAGAAGCCCCGCGATACTTTTAAACATTTTATTACACTTAATCAGATATATCAATCATATTTTTCAAATCAAACAAAAACTAAATAAACAGTGTCACACATTTTATATCATGACTCTCAATAAAGCGCGCTCTCCACCGGATCAGTCGATTTGTTTGTGTTTATGTTGAGATTTGTCATTCACGTTGCAATCAAGAGTGCCATGGTTATGTCAATTGCAATCGATGATACCTTATACGCAGTCATATAGCAACATTATGCAATCATGTCTATCATCCAACATTAAAAACAAAAAATAAAGCATTCATTTTATCTAAAATATTAAAGATATATATTTTTTTAATCTCGGGGCTTCTGTCCTAGCTGCCAAAATCGCGGGGCTTTTGTCCTTCGGGGCTTTTGTCCTTCGGGGCTTTTGTCCTAGAACCTGTGAAACCTGAGGCTTACACATGGCTGTTCAATAGAGAATATTCTTGGAACAAAATTATGATATAATGAATATATAAAAGAAAGAATATATAACTTATTATTGGTTGAAGAGCACCACACGAGCTCGTCCTCAAAATATGTGTTACCTGGCGAATCCAAATTGGTTTACAAATAAGAATTGAAGGGCTTAGTGCACAAACCTGTTTGATTAAAAAAACACAGGTTGTTGAGATAACAACACAGTCTTCATTTTTGATATGTGAACTAACATCTGTATGACTATTAAGGGCATACAATGAACACTTATTGAAAAATCATATGATTGAAAACCCTCAACATTTTGATTTGGACCATGAAACTCATTGTTTTACGTGCACAAACTAGTCTATTGCCATAAATCTGTAGTTTCAATGCAATTTGCTATACCCATACATAGTTAATATGTTGCGTGCACAAATCTGTCTTTTGCAATAGACATGTGAAAAAAAACCTATATTTTCTTTATATAAGAAATGTATTAAATACATTTTGCATCAAACTGTCTTTTGCAATAAAAATGTTTTTCCAATAAACATGATTTGCCTAGAAAATAGGGAACTTTCAAAGCGGTTTTTCTCAAAACGACGATTTCACACTAAACAGGTTTGTGCACTAAGCCCTTCCATTGTTTATCTAGGTTGGAGATTTAAGTCACTTTGATTCTATATTTCGATATAAAATAATGAAAGAGTAGTTGGTAATACTAAAATGTTGTATGAGGCTATATAAAAATGCTATTACAGCTTTTGAAATTAAAAGAAATTTAGGAAACATTTGTGAAAGCTTAGCTAAGACATGCCATGGATACCTTTAAACGAGTATGCTGAAAGATATATTAGGAAAGTTGTAACTCAATTGCCACCATAGTTCCTTGTTAGTTATTGGATGTGCGTGTATTTTTATGTGATTTAAAAAACGTACTTTTATTGAAACTCAGAGGCATTATCTAGGCTATGGGTTCTCAATGAAGCACACGTAAACGTATTTTGTATTGCGATGAAATGTTTCATTGAACGGGCATTGTCCTTTAATTACCTTTTATGTTAGTTGCCTCCATTTTTTATTGCTGCCATTCATAAGCAATTTAATGTCATTTGAATTGGCATATTTTCGCAACGATTGATTCATCATTGTGATAACAAAAACACATTCTTATAGAGCATTTCATGCTTGAAAGCTGCATTGTAAGGGAACCCATTTGATTTAACAATATTACAAAACATTATACTCGGTCCAATTTGAGCAGCTAGGGCACCAGTAGACTATTTAAGCTGGATCGAAAAGCAGAGCACACAAAATAAATGGCGTCTAATTTGCCCTAAATAATCGATTAAAAAAAACGAAAACATAAAACTATATTATTGCATCGGAATCCATAGAGTTGAGCCAACACGTTAAGAGTGAAATTATACTCTTGTCGAGGTTTGAAAATTTATTTCAGAGGTCACGACATTACATGTACATGTACGTACATAAACATTATGCACACTTAATTTTTAATTTCGAGTAATTATGATTTAAATTATATCGAACTTGTCTAGACCAATTAATCAAAAAGTCAATTTCGTTAAGATAAATTACATTCATATGACACAACTGTGATTTGCTTTTAAGAATTATAATCATTCAAATGATTTATTTATTCCCCATTCCATCACTAAACAAACATAATTATACTACAATAAAATGACAAAATGGAACAAAGTTTTACTAAGGACAATGCAGTTTGGAAAAACAAATGAAAGAATGTCCCATACATCATTATTAATCAAATCAAACCCTTCGTGCTTGAAAGAGAAGGGTGAGCGATATTAGAAGGAGAGTCTAAACTGGTTGCCAAGACGACGATATAAAGCGCCGACAGCGGCACACGGCACGACTAATAGCTCTTGGACGTGCGGGACATGTAACGTAGACCACCAACGTTATATCAAGAAATGACCTACGGGTTTTGATTTTTTTGTCTTTTGTTTTGATTTTTTTGTCTTAATATGAGTACAGCATTTATATGTTGATCTTTATTTTCTAAACTCTTATTTAAGGGAACTTTACGTGAACGAGACTGCTCATTTGGCAAGGTGTGATGCTCCAATCTGGCGACCTGCAATATAAAATACGCAGTTATCAATTTTTGTTATAAACATTTCTCATGGTCTTTTTATTAATAGAACCTGTGGGAAACGCTTATACTCAATATGGAAAAACTCATGTATACCACCCCATATGATTTTCGATGAGTATATTTGGGTAAATGAAATGCCATTTCAAGAAATATCTTAATTGATTTATTTAACATACATCTATGAATACCTTATATATAATGTTTTTTTTTTTCTATCTGATTTCTATTGTGTTAAGAATGACAATTTTATAATATACAAAATTGTTTTTATGATACACAATTCGTTTACAACTCATTTTGATTGATCTGCTAGTGTCAGGACTGCTGCACAGGATTAAAGCCAATATGTATTTCAATACAATAAAACAATTTGGTGTCGGAGACCTTCCTATATTGTAAATAGCTCCTGGCATCAGTGCTATGATAAAACAATTGCCAAAAAGGTGAAGCAAGGTCTCGATCGCAAAGTCTAATGTAGTTAAAAGTTGGCATGGTCAGAGTGAGTTGCTCGCCTATATATTGTGATGGCCGATAGGTGCGTCCCAGACTTATCCGTTTTATGTGTTACAATTAAGCGTTGAAATGTTGTTATAAATAGTTTTTTTGTGTAAATTAATGTTTTATTTTCCATGGCTGCTATATAAGGTATACACGTGTATAATCTATTAAGAAAATAGGCAAAATGGTTTTTTAAAAGTCATCTTGAAAATGAAGTAAATAAAATAAAGAAATATGTTTTAAAAATCCTAATGTTAGGTAGCCTTTTCTGTATAAACTCACAAAGCGGCTGTCGCTTGATATTGAAATACCCGTCCGTTTGCCTTATTATACATGATTCATATAGGCATTAAAACTTCTCTTAACACCAAGGGGTCTTGTCTCCTTCCCAATTTCCACTTGCTCAGGAAAAACACGTGTTTCGCTCGCGTGATTGACAAATTCGAGTGGAATAAGTGATAGCTGCTCCGTTAGCTAGCAGTTCACATTAGTGTTATTTTGTCAGATTAAAGACACCACATGAGCTATAAGCTAGCAAAAGGGTGTTTCTTATTGCATTAGACTATTGTGTTCTGCGTTACCCGATTCGTTTTTTTTTTAAGTTTTTTTTTCGAAGGGTATATATTTTTTTCTCAAATAGAAAACACACTTTAAACAATAGTTTAAACAATAAACATTAAAGCAGAAAGGTGAAATGTTCCTTGTTAAATGTACCCGGCTCCATTGTTCAATTTGCTTATTGATAAACATTTTGCATAATGACATAAATAATTGTTTGATTGTATCGTTTTCGTGTTCTTTCAAAGCAGTCCATATAACATCTCCTTGTTAATAAAAGATTCAATTGGGGATATCCTAGCTTGCGTGGTTTTCTGTTCAGGTGCTCATTCCATATGCAGACACTAATAATGACACATTTCACCGCCTCTTTCCTATCACCAAACACAGCCCACCGTCTTATTTTCTCATCTTTTGAAAAATGAATACAGTCCCTATCTAAAGTCCATTTTTTTTCTAAACTTAGACTTTTTTGTGTGTTTTTTTTTTTCAGATCCTTTAGTGTCATCATGGTACCCGTGTCCATTGACCGGCGGTTTTGATTTCCGGATATTGGGACCGTCGCGGGTAAGTGTATAAGGTAACTATATCTAAGGCTCAATAAATTAGCTTTAATTACCGGACTATTATAGCAAAATAGTTTGATTGATATTTAAAATTCAATGCATTTATTATCATTTCTCTTCAATCGACTGCGCGTCTCTGCATATAAAACCTTTGATGATTCGATCATACACTTTTACATCATAAGGATTTTAAAACTACCCGTTAGCCGCGTTCACGCGAAATAAAAACGCAGCAGATTGTGCGCTTTTCGGGTGAATAGAAGCGATTGCCTAATTTTGTGTAAATGGCGCTTTCGGTTTGAACTTCGGAGCGGGTGAGCGCGGCCGTACATTGAAAACGAAGGTTCTATGTGTATTTATGGCAAAAAGTCTTATGATAAATAAATAAAAAACATCCATAAAAATACATAGATCTACGTATTGGTCTCCGGAAACAATGCAATACAAAAAAGGTCACATAGAAACGTGACGCCATCATTTTTCGTCGGTAACGACATTTAAGTTGAGTGTCGGTTCATGAGTCTCTTTGTGTTATGAATTTTTAATGTAATGTATTGTTTCTTATCCCTTGCTTTTAGCATCATCATCACCACAGATTGTTTCAAAATCGACAGCGATATTATAAAAATCACAAAATCTATTATTTACGCTTTGTAGTCCGTCCATTTAAAAGAGTCCATTTTTGCAAAATGTTGCAAAATTGTTGCAAAACGTAGAGACAAGCAACAATTGAACATCAACACCCGAAAAACACAGTTAACAAGATAATTAAAATGAGGTTTTGTTTCCACCCTTTCAGCTCAATTGTCAGGAGCAGTTCGCGCCATTTCACATTGAAAGCGAATGCATGAAGGGAGATGGAATCTCGTTCTATTTTCCTAATGCATCGTGTAATTTCTTTGAGGAGGACGCGCTAAATAACGGTAATAGAATAAAACTAAAATAAGTAAATCGCTAAAACAGCATTCAATTATTTTTTTTGTTTTGCGTTTGATCTAAAAAAAACTCAATTTTAAAATGCTGTCAACTGATAGCAGACGTGCATTTAATTGTTTCCTTTTACAAAGGAAAAAAACATATTCTTAATTCCGCGATCGAGAAACAAAACCGTTAATCAAACCTTTGATGAACATCGTGATAATTCCTGTATATTTTATCCTTTTTTTTTTGAAAATTCAAAAATGTCGTTTGTACGTATCGCATTGAAATTATTACATGTAATATCCGTAACTGATGCCGTCAGACAATTAAGCTTTTTTGTGTATAGCATTCAGATATAATATATAACAGCATTGATAATTTCCTATATGTTTCTTATAACAAAGTCGGGATTGGCAATGAATATCAAATTATGATTACA
Source organism: Hydroides elegans (assembly GCA_001703475.1). Lineage (NCBI taxonomy): Eukaryota > Metazoa > Annelida > Polychaeta > Sabellida > Serpulidae > Hydroides > Hydroides elegans. Next base: position 55,992 of record LQRL01140490.1, read on the forward strand.
AGTATTGAGTGCGATCATTAAAAAATATATATTAGCAATATGAAATTCCTGTGTCGGAGGCAAAACTTGCTTTCGATTATCAACTTTTACGGTATTGCATGCAATTAAAGAACATATGTATAGATATTGAGTTGTATAATTTCATCGGGTTTGAATTTCAGTCCAGTCGCTTCAATGTGTGACATCGTGGACTGAGGGCTCGTATCGCTTCATCCTGATGGCCGACCCGAGTCTCGGACCACGATATGTCATGGTATTACATTAGCTCTTTTGTCGTATGTGGCGCAATTCATGTGGAAAAGACATGACGCTCATGACTTAAAATATATATAAATACAGTAAATAGCATTTATGTAATGATGCCTCTAATTGATAATCACTCAAGTTTGCCTTCTCAAACCCGTAAAATCTATTTCTTTAAATAAGAATAGTACTGATCCACATAAAATTCTACGTCTAAAAAGTAGTGTATCTATTTATCAAACAATGTGATTGATTTGATATAAGAATCAAACCCGTTCATTAGATATTCCTTAAAGTTGTCTTTTTTGCAGCGTCTCCCGAGCGACCCCTCATTCAAGCGCTACACCTCCCATCTGTACCTCAGCCCGGTGATCCCCAACAGCGGCACGGGGGAGCCACCGTCGCCCAGTGTAGGGTTCATTCACCTCGACATCTGGCCCAGTGGTAAGTGCGCATGAGCAGTGAAGTGTTTAAGATCGATGTCTTATAATACGTACGGCAAGATAACGACTTAGAGTCGTATTTGAAAGAAAGAAATATTATTCGAAGCAATGTATTGAGATCAATCCGGGTTCAATTAACCAGGTTTTAATATCCTGGTTGTTAATTCACATCGACATTTGGCCAAGTGGTGAGTGGCAAGCGCGCATGAGCACTCAAGGGTTTAAGGGCCGTGTTCACGCCAACCAAAAAACAAAATCATAAACTCGAAAGCAACTTACATTTAAAACATTGAAATATATCTCTTCTGCGTATGCAAAGGGGGCACTGTTCAAGCTGCATTGGCGCGCTTATGAATATAAATAAGACAGTAAAATTAATACACGGTCTAAAATTTTAAGAGAATTAAGTTGAACTATTCGAAGCGTACTTATCTTCAATGGGTTTCTTTTTTTTTTTGGTTGATTCAAATGCTTCATTTTTATATTCCGGATATCGCAGATTGCATTTTTCGTTCATGGCATGGTCAAATGACATTATATGCTTCTTGAACGCCACAGTTGAATTAGACTCCAGAACTTTCTGTCCTCAATACTTTCCAATATATTTTTTAGATACTGAACTTTGCTACGATGCACACGAGAATTGCGAACAAATGGCACGGGATGGAAAATGCTCCGAGGATTATGTCAACTATCATTGCTTGAAATCTTGTGGATTCTGTAGTAAGATATTGCAATTTTATCTGTATTATGACATAAAGTGTATGGATAACATTGTATTTGTAATTGGACACATCGATGATGACAATGTCAAGAGCAAAATATTAAATGTAAGCCAAAACCATCAGATCGATTAGTAAAAAAAAAAACATTATGTTTAGGAAAAAATTGATTTCTAAGATATTTTTTGTTGTAGGTGGGATTCCTACGAAAGACCCCGAATGTGATTTTCCATCCGATATACAAGGAGAATGGTATTTGTTCAATGATTATGAGATGCAGTTCATAGAAATATTCAAAGGATATGCCAATATAGAGGGATTAGGCAATTTCACATGTAAAAGCAAACACTGGAACTTGGACCAATATAAAACGTTATCAGTTTTTGATAATGGATGGTAAGCGTAAGAAAGATGCATTTAAATTCTCTCTACCATACATATATTTTACAGCTGATGAATAAAGACGGTGTCAACGGTACATATGCAAGCAAAAAAATGTTACTTAAACATGAACTTAATGATGTCACCATATTTCTTTCGGAAATCCCATTTTAGTGTTTTACATCCATTTTTCTTTGTAAATGGGCAGATGTGATCCTTTTCCGATTATATTTGCTCTTAAAGCATGTAGTTAATTTTAATGCATGTGTTTCAGTCGGGCACGTTATACATGCTTGATGTTTCAAAAGACAAGACAGGGATTGCTCCAATATAAACTCTGTAAGCATAAATATTAAATTCTTTCATTTAAGCAATAACATGATAAATTTTGATATTGGTAAACATTTCGACGTGTTATTGAGGCATATCAGATGTTAGAATAATATAAGAAAGAAAGATATACGAGTAATCCTAAATCAACTTGATAAACAATATATTATAGACAAGTTATATTTCAAATGAACAAAATGAGGTCCTTCTGTTGAACAAATACCAAAGGTTTACCTGAAACCATGAATTTAATTGTTTCAGCTAAAAGCAGTTCAATTGACTACTCATTCGAGCTATGCCATTTCGAAAATGATGATGTGCCCTTAGGGGATAGAGTAAGAGCGAACTACACAAGAACATTATTTAGTAAGTGTCAATTTAGAAAACGAGTGATGAAAATAGAAATTAGTTTTGATGTATGCAAGATTAAAAACATAAAGATAATAGTTAAGGCCTTATAAGGCCTGAATACACATTGATATGTCTCACCATAAAACCATTATCCATTTGCTATTTAAAAAGAAACTACATGTACGATGCAACATCCATGATATTGCAAACACAGATGTTATAACATGTGGCTTTTGAAGCGTTTCTTCTCTACCAAATGAGATATAATTCACTGAAACTGGATCCCTATCTAAATTAAGTATACATATGATTTAAATAAAACATATATTTTATTAGATGCAAGCACCATGACGTTCTCTGACTGTGGTCTAGAGGACTTTTTCCACGCCTCAGTGGAGTTATCCGCGGATAAGGAGTGCAGTGGGACAATCACGGATGTGTCAGAGCGGTCTTGTAAAATAACGAATCGAACAAGACTGAATTTTCATAACTGTAATTATCCTTATGTTTCAGGTAATCAATTTTAAACAATTAGACATATCTAAGAGTTAAATTACTTTTTAGAGTATTACAGCGCTATATCTAACTCATGTGTATGTTTATCTCAGCTACATGCATGTACATGTTCAATGTAGGTAAATGTAAAAGTGGTTGTGAATGCTATTTCATTAAAAAATGTGAATATAATTTCCTTACTGTTTTTTTTTTAAATTAATACCATATAACATTTTTGTTTAGTTACGTGTGCCAGTGATTTTATCCTATTGGTCTTTATATTAAAAAGTAATCGTCTGAAAAACTGTGCTGAAATCTCGTATTCGACCATTTAATTTCGTATTTCAGAGTTCGAATGCGTTGCGCGCTCTGACACTTCTTCTGTGATGTCTTTTCTGGTCGCCAAATACAATATCTCAGAGACCATGTCTAGCTACGTTTGTTATGTAAGGAATCAATATTCTTAAATAAAACTATAGCAATCACCAAAAAAATAAATTACAAATAAATTATTTGATCTATTTACTGAATAAACTTGATGCTTATACATTTGTATAAAACGCAATGCAATACATATTATGAAGATGTTTACTCAATTAAAAATCAAATTATTATCAATATAATAATTAATATATTATCTTATTTGAATGTTCTGCAGGTAATAAAAACTATAAGGCCAGGTACATCTCTGAAGAAAATATACACAAGGACAAGATGTAACACTGCTACAGCTATAAAAACAATGAACTCCTCATCAATATTAAATTCTAATGGCATTTATCAAGCCAATTTTCCGGTCCACAGTATTAGTTTATATCGCGGTAAGTAGTCTTAAGAATATCAGGAATAAGATCTTGAGTCTTGAAAAAAAATAACAGTCATAAGTTGCAAACGTACCATTAGGTAGCTATGCATTTTTTTAATCAAATTTAAATTACGAACAAAATGATCACAGTAATCACAGCAATGTTTTTTTTCGATAATTTCAGATAAAGTAGACCACATGTGCGTGGGTCGAATCCACAAATACAGCGAAAACAGTGACTTAATCCTGAACCAGTATTCCACAACATCTCGACCTGATCACGTGATTAACGCTATGTCTTCATCCACGTCCTCAGTACACAGGCGCAGTGGTGCTCAAACTTACGCGGGAAAAAATAGTGCGGCACGGAACAATCCGAAGGTTGTTTATATAGAGGTTGTTAATGACTCACATGAAAGTGCGTCGTCGACCTTATCATTTGCGAGTATTCATTTAAAAGTGACTTTATTCGGACTAAATTGTGTTGTGTTAATTATAAGACGGTATCTCACCTGATACAGAAAGCGGGAAAGTATTAATTTTATTATTATAGAAATATTATTCTTTTAGTGTGTAAATATTTTTTGATTATGTAATATACAAATAATTCAATCAATTGTATATAGTAGGTAATTTCTTACTTTGGGAAAAGGCGATTTATTTAAATAAAATATATGATATGGTTTCTAATCTAGTTCTTCATCAGAATATAAGTTATTTGAGCTTTTATGTTAGTAAAGCATTCTTTGTCAGTATTTTTCCGTATATGATAGATTCTATGAAAAAATAATAATAAAGCGCTTATTCATGTATCTTTTCGAGAGCCACAGAATGAATTATTTATTAGTGCAATACCTTCCTAATCTGTACATTTGATAAAGAAATGGATGGCTAATCGAATTCAAGAGCTTCATTTCAATAAACGTTTTATTTGTTATTCGCAAATAACCTCTAATATTTGCACATCCTCCTGTTCGCCAGTTTTCACCGAAAACGGAAAGGTTTCGTAGCCGTTACAGGCGGCACCTAAAATATAATTTGGAGATTTGAATAACAATAATATCACTTAACTTTTAATCTCAGGCTATACGTTGATCGATGTAAAAATTACGTTCGCATAGAGTCATTTAAAATAGTTTTCTTGGTGCTCGTTGACGTCATGACGTTCAATCGCTGCCAAGTTTGACGCAACATAGGTGCACCTTTCCGCCTATGGTCATGTTAAACAAAAATTATCAATACGCATATTATGATTAACCAAGTCAACCCTACATGTATGCTACGCGTAGTTCTTACATATTTCCTTACCATACTCCCCGGCAGTGTTCGCTGCTATAAGTGCTCCACTGAAAAACGGATAATGCTTCTTCAGTCGTAGAATGGCGTCTTTTGCCGCATCCGTTGGGGACATGCCGTGGCGCATGTTTTCGACGGTCTGATAACTGAAATGATAAAAATGATTATATTCAAACTTGGACTGCCAGCTTATAAAAAATACATTGATTTTATAAAGAGTTTCGATTAATTCTTGGTTTGTTCACATCTTACAACTCTTACCTTTTTCAAATGTATCCATTCTACCTATAAAACTATTTCTAAACATACAGCTATACATGATTTTAAATGCCCGATACATATGAAATCACAAGGAACAAGAAATTATATTCATAAAAATAACTTTACCGTTTAACTCTTTAACCTTGTTACCTTGGTAACATCCGCATCAAAATATCTCCGTTTCCCGTGGCAGCAGCCGCTCCTACTTCGCTGTCGGCATAGCTTCCTGATCCCGCTAGGGGAGAGTCGCCCACCCTCCTGCAATATATGTTTTTTTCAATGTTTACAATACAATTTAATTTAATATGAATATTGATCAATGACACTAGGCTGGTTTTCAAAGTTCAACAAGTTGAAGTACATGTATCAGTAAGATTGGCTGACCATTAAAGAAAAAATTCATTAAAGCTGGTCAGCGTATCGGTGTCGCCGGTTTAAAAATAGCAAGTGTTGCCACCCGATGTGACTTAGTGGGCAACTGGCTTCGATTGAGTCGGCGATCGCCGCCGATTAAGTAAATCGTCAGTGTGGCCTAGGTACTGATGAAGGGTATGTGTTTTAAGATATTTTGTCTAGATTATCATGGATTGGTGAGCAGAAAATGTCGACAAAAAATATACAATTACTGACATCAATATCTAAATAGATTTCTAAGAACCCTGGTTAGCAATATATTTCGAAAAGGTATACTCTTACCCAGGTATCTTAAACGCCAGCCCATTGGTCGATGTTCCCACAACCACGTGACTTCCATTTTCGTCGATACCTATTGTGTTGACTGTATCGTGATCGATGTAATCGGTGTCATTTGAGCGATTTCCACTATATTCTGATTGGTTGTTTGGTGCGTAGGGACCGCAGTTGAAAAGGGGATTCGGCGAAACATCCTGAAAACGAAAAAGAAACACATTTAAAGTGGTCTATTAAATTGTCCAAAACCAAAAGTAGCAGAAATTCACTCGCTTTTCGACTAGAAACATTCACAGATTCGGGAAATCGAAAAAGCCAGTGCCGCATGTTAATGCGATCCTTCATATCATTTTGGCGATCTTTAAATAGCTAATACAACCTTGCTAAATATATTGCACATAACGTTTTTGAACCAAAATGCCAACCTCACCTGCCAGAAGTTTGGCTGACAATTGCCATCTTTCCATGCCTCCCAGGTGGCGTTTGTCTCTGCTGTCCGTAGTTCCTCTTCTTTAAATCCCATGGCAACGGCAAAACGAGTTGCTATGGAAATCAACTATACAATCAATAGATTGAAGAAACCTAAAGGTTTTGATATACAGCATAGCAAGCATGCTCAACGTACATGAAAAAGTGTTTGATTCAATCGAGCTTAATATGGAAGAGTGTTCGATCACAAGTATCAAATGAAAAATATTAATGCGGACTGGAACTCGCGAAACAGTATTCTAAATCAAACTTTTTTTTGATAAGCTATATTTTTGGTAATTTATTCAAAGCTAGCAGAACTCCTCTTCTCGCGTTTAGCAACTTATATTTCGTTGCTTCTTATTCTCTTAAACATATAC
>LQRL01140490.1:62866-73839 GCA_001703475.1 Hydroides elegans
GCATACCATCTCGGCCAACCAACAAAGTATGCGAGCTGTGGTCCATGACCGCTCGGGCCACGCTGATGGCATTCCTCACATTGTACAGCGCAGCCACAGAACCGATCGTCATGGTCGTACTGTATTTTGAACAGAGAAATATGATTTCTATGTATTATGCAATCAAAATGAAGGTATATTCTATTTTAGACGGGAGCTTCTACAAATATTAGGGCTAAAAGTAATGAAACATAATGGAATTGTGCCCATCACTATGTATTTGTTCTTTTTTTTAAGGACGAGGCAAATCAGAAAAATATGCTCACGAAACACAATCAGAAAAGGCAAACTTCTCATGAATCATATATAGGTCTAATTATTTATTAGCTAGATCTGAGCAACAAAACATAGTTTGTTGTCATATCACTTACCCGTCCATAAGCATGGCATCTTGGGTTATGTATCCATCTTCATTGACTTTGCCATATGGTCCGACCCCTTCAGAGCAGTAGCTCAATTCACAAGCATACGAGATACCAAGTTCCACCGAATCCAAAAGGCTGTACCAGTAAGCACTTGTGTAGAGGTCATATGCTTTTGAAATAATTTGCAATTAGAAGTCTATAGTAGTAAACATTGTGCAATATTGGAACATCGACATTGCAATAGAAGTCAAAATATGAATTCAACTGGTACTGTTATAAATTATGATAAGGGTACATATGATCAATTCCTTTTGCAGACAATCGTAAATTAACATTATTTGTATATAAACATGTTTTCTTCGAGGATGTGTCAACGTTTTTTTATAAATATCCTTACTGGTAATTTGTATACTTCTAGCATATTTGCTTTAATTTTGAACAATTAAATTATAAATGTTATACACAAGAGTTTACACGTACCTATTTTGGAGCAGTTTGCACCATGATCCCAAGTGGAAATAAATAAGGGATGAGATTATGCGGATCCTTGATGAACTACATTTATAAACACAAATGAAATATACAAGAAAACAGAATTCATCTCGACAGGTAAAGTTTCATAAAATTAATAAGTGTTATAGCGGCTAACAATTATGGGAAATCTTGGGGGTTTCTACTTGTATAATGCTCATTGTCGATTACGTATCGTACAACACGACTAGGCCCCGATCGATTCTGATAATAATTCTGACAAGTATGATACCCCAATGTCGGTATACAACTCAAACTAAAACTCAGGCGCGGATCCAGAAAATTTTGAACCCGGGGACGCAATAGTATGAATAATCAGGCTGAACCGGGGTGGGGGGGGCGCAAATTTAGTTTTTGTCTTACATATAAGGGCGAACAGGGGGGCGTGCGCCGGGTGCGCCCCCGTCTAAATCCGCGCCTGAAACTCGTATAAAGATATGCCTAAACTATTTAGTAAATGTTTCAAACACCATGTCAATTTGAACGCCATCCGGGCTGATGCAAAAAATTTCGTGCTGTTATTAGAGGGGTCAATGATGACTTAAAAAGAGCCGAATGGTGGGGATCGAGGCATCCACGGCGTTCGGCATGCCACCGGTCCGCGCCCGTATCAATATTTTAGTCTGATTCGTTCAATGTGATTTTCTTTAATTGCACTATTAAATCCACTGATTGAAACAGGAAATAATAAAAATAGCTTTAATGTACTATAAATGTAATATTACAAATGTTGAGCACTAATCCAAATGTAGATCGAGAAACCCTTATGAAAACATGTTTACTTTTTGTATTTTTCGACATGTGTACTTTCCCGCATAACCAGGTTTATCATTGCAAAAATGAAATATATAGAACGTCAAAATATATATATATTATGAAGGGCACCCCACGACATAATTTTCAAAAAGTTGTAAAATCAACTAAAACAACATTACAGTTACGAATAACAAATTAATGTTTTTTAACATTTACATTTTGCAAAAAGCTGTTCCTTTTTTCCAAGCCAGCTGAGCATTTTCTCCTTTTCTAGCCAGCTTGGAACAGAAAAGGAACACCTTTTGCGAAAATCAAAATGTTGAATTTAACAAAATAACGTATCCTATCTTGCAAATAACAGTTAATTAGACAATTGCAATCAAGTTTTATCTATTCAGAAATAATAATTCTCACTTATTATTATAAAAAATAAGTAATTATCCGAAAAGGTGTTCCTCAAACTGCTCAAATCTCCAAGCTAGAATGAATTTTCTCAAAATCTCCAAGCCAGCTGGAAATTGGTGGGAACACCATTTTGGGGGAACAGCTCGTGAGGTGCTCTTCTATTATTTTGTGCTGATTTTTATCTGTTGCTACAACTTGAGCAATGATTTGGGATTTGTTTTGGTTTGTTGTTGAAACGGGATGCTTAGATCTTACTTTTGATTAGATTTATTTTTTACATTTATGACGGTCTAATTATGACGGCGAAAACTTGGTTTCCATTTCCGATTTGTTTTCTTCAATATTCAAAGAAATCATCACAATGACGCGGACAATACTTCGATTTTCACAACAGATAACGCTTTAGATAACAGATAACACTTTAAATTTTAAACACTTTAAGTTCAATTTCCGTTTTCCTTTTCGTTCTAACGTACTTTTATGATATCTTTTTTTTTTCGGAAATTCTATTTCAATTTAACATGAAGGGCACCCGACGACATATTTTTCTAAAAGTTGTTAAATCAACTCAAATCAACTTTACAATCACGAAGAACAACAAAATAACGGTTTTTGAACATTTAAATTTGGCAAAAAGGTGTTCCTTTTTTCCAAGCCAGCTGGGCCGTTTCTCCTTTTCTAGCCAGCTTGGAACAGAAAGGGAACACATTTTGCGAAAACTGAAATGTTAAACATAACCAAATAATGCATTACATATTGCAAATTACAGTTTATTAGATAATAACAAGCACGTTTTATCGATTTCAAAATGATTATTCCCGCTAAATATTGTAAAAATTTATAAATTATCGAAAAAGGTGTTCTTCAAAATGCTCAAATCTCCAAGCTAGAATGAATTTTCTCAAGATTTCCAAGCCAGCTGGAAATTGGTGGGGAACAGCTTTGTTGGGGAACAGCTCGTGAGGTGCTCTTCTTAACATGTGTACATGTTCTTCCAACTAGCTTTGTTATTGCAACATTGGAAAAATACAAAACGTCGAAGAAAATATTGTTCCTTTTCCTTCAATCACTAAAATTCTAGTATATTGTTCTATTGTTGGATACGTTGTGAAGTTCTACAATTGTAGAATTGACCGCTACAGTTACAAGCACTTGCAAATTATTCATGTTCAACAAACCCTACGACGTCAATGAAAGGTCGTCCAACTATGTGCTGCTCAAGTAGAATAATTGTATTTCATAACATCCGGCATTGCTAATAATCCAAAATATCTGAGCACGGTCACATTATTTATAAGTAACAAGAGCAGGGATTTTTCGATATTATTTTTCAGTATTTTCAACATGGATTTTTTAAAAGAACGTTCGATTCAATGCATTTACACAGAACTGGTGAAACGGATAGACAATAACCAAGTGGCTGCAAAGCTTTTTGAATTGTTTGTGTTATCATCTGACGACAGAGAAAGGGTGGAAAACCAATGTACTCATGAGGATAAAAATAGATGGTAAACATTCTAATAATCGTTTGCATATACATGTAATTCTTTGTGTAATTTCTAATTGGACTTACTTTAACAGTATATAATTAAATATAAATTAATGAAAAAGAATTACATAAAAGTTCAAAGGCCTACTTGTCACGTATAACAGTATTTATTGTGTATAAGCTTATTCTATAAAGTAACAAAAAAGTAATAGCTTAAGCCCATCTTTAAACATGATTTCTCAAAATAATATTAATTATTACATGGTCAGGGTGCATCGCTTAAAGAAATGATAAGGAAAAGCTAGGGTGCAATATTTATGTGTATTGCACCCGGACTATTTTCCGATTGCACTTCCGAAATAAAATTTTCATGATAAAACAAAATTAACATGAATTAATGTTTGAATAATTGATTGAATAATTGATAATTATCTTATTCAAGATGGGTTATATGCGTAACATTACATAATTTACCCTCATTATCAATATTATTGAAAATATTATAATATCGCCCACTATGACATGGCAACATTTTCTTTTTTTTTCGGTAACGGTTTTCTTTGTTATTCCATGTAATAAAGGGAATACAATATTCAGATTCAATATTGTTAGGTGTTTATTGCACTCAGGGGTCAAATTGGATGCACTCAGCCTTCGGCTTCGATGCATCCAATTTGACCCCTTTGTGCAATAAACACCTAACAATATTGAACCTTCATAAGGTATTCCCATATTGTACTCATCAGTACTCTCTTCCCTATTAGGCCATTTTAGAGAACAAATGCACCTTTTTGTTAAAAAATGAAATAAATTTTCTTCAAAATTGTATTACTTTCAGTCTCATCGAGATGGTCATCCGAAGCGACAACAGGGAATCCTTTGAGCTCTTCCTCCAGGCCCTGAGTGACCCAAACCCCAACCTCAAACGAACCCTAGAAGAAACGCTGAAAAACCAATGCATGTTGCAACTACTACACGAAACCATATGTGCCTCAGCCACTGGAAATGGAGGTGGTCATCCACAGGAAAACAGCGCCGATAGCAGCGACGAAGATGCACCGAGCACACTTTTGTCAAAGGAGGAAGAACACAAATACACGGAAACCTTGCATTCACTCGGCAATGAAGATACAGCAATCAAAATCCTGCATTGCCGATCATCCATTCATAAAGATGAGGAAAAGAACGATTCACCTCAGATCCCAACAGAAGTTGAAATGAGGGACAAAAATGAAAGTGCTGAGTCATCATCGGCGGATAGGAGAATGCAGCGACTTTCTAGGCTTCAACGACGAGATGCCATTGACCACGTGTCAGCTGGGAGAGAGTCACGTGGTTTGCCGCCATTGGATGAAACGAATACGCGCTCACTGAAGAGGGATTTGAAGAGTGAATTCCGACATTCCGTGCTCAGTCTCTCAATGTGGTGTAATAGGAGCAATCCGTGTTTACTAACAAATGCCAGATTCCCGCGCATGCGCAGTGCGCTGGGTGGCAGAAAGACCCAAAACAGAGCGGTATCCATAAGCAACAACAGTGATCTCTCCCAACTTTAAAGTCAATTTTATGTTTTAAAATAGCCTAAATCTGACAGAAAATAAGATATCTGTCAAATAAGACACTATATGAATACTTATGCATTATTTTAAAATAATACAATATTGAGATGATGGAGATAAGGACCTTTCAATTTAACAATATTATCGTTGATATGAAACGATATATTTGTCCAGAACGCTTAAAATATATTATGAATATATGAATTGATAACTAATCAACTACAATTAATTGATTCGGTTAATTTTAAAGACTTTGAAAAGTCATTAAGCGCACGTATGTTGTTAATTTAAGCGTTTTTAATAACCTTAACAATTTCATAAATTATATATCTATATCGGGGTTATAATGAGCTGGATTTTTGCTTTAGTGTCATTCTTATTTTTTTGTAAAAGGATTTAGTAAGTGACATATAAAAGCAAGGATTTGAATATTGTTTGATAACTGTTCGAACAAAATCGACTGTTCATGGACGATTTGTTTCAGTTATATATTTGATTACGTTCAAATCGGCATACTCACAGCATCCTATCCGCATTCAAAACAATGTTCTTTTGGCTCATATCCTTGATTTATTAATGCAATATAAATCCATACAAATTGTGTGTTATCTTACGATAGATAAATAATTATCCTAATATTTGGATCTGAAACAAACACTGAATGAAACTTCACAGACAATAAATACCGATACATGTACATGTATATTAAGTCTTGATCTTTAGTTTAGCGCCTTTTTTTTCATTTTAACATTCAAATGGGAAGATAAAACAGGCGCTCAAATATGTGAAACGAATATAAATTAAAGTATCTGGAAATATAATATGACATCTCATGGCCAAACTAAGCTGGATAGCGAGAACTGGCGATAAGATATGCTGGTATTTATTTTACGAAAACTACAGGAAGAAGGCATTATATAGCTAGTCTTATTTCTTGGTGAATCAGCTTATAGATTCTCAATTTCATTTGAAACATGGCTAATGCTAACAAAGATGGGTTCGAATGGGGATTATCTTAATTGAAAATGTTAAAAACCGATCAAAATCCCATCATTTTCATGTTTAAACTACCTAGAAATTGGTATGAAATGATAGCAGAAATGCAGCTCAAGCCACCCAGTGCATTTTAGCCCTTTAAATGCTGTCATGTGACGTCACGCGGATTGTAGCTATATGGATATCTTTCGATGAACATAATTATGGTGCAGTGGTATTTTTGTGCTTATATGAGACTTGTGGTTATATGAGACTATGTCTGAGAACATGATATTCTATATGATTTTTAAAAAAATTTAATAACTTAACCATTTTTTCACTTTTCTAAATGAAATATCCGTGGGCATATGTTCTTTCCTCGCCTACATATTTTCAAGTCGGTTTTTCGGTAGTTTTGATTACATATAATAGACTTCTACTATGAAATAAAAGGTACATGGGTTTTTTATGTTTTATGCTGATACATGTCACATGATGTTAGTTTGGAAAATAAGGCCAATCAATTTATAGAATATTCTATATAATTTAACAAAATTTCATTCGAGAACCATTAGACTTGTTACTGGACTCATCCTTATTGTAGAAAAAATATCATGTCATCGAAACTTTATTATTCACTCATTAAGGCACCTTAAAACGTATTAACAACCTTACGCTAGGCTGTGTCCTGGTCAGCTGGTGTGAATGTGAGCTTTGACCAGAATCAACGGTTCTTAAAAGACTTGTTATTACTTTAATTACACTGCGGTGATATTGCATGTCATTAAGACGCGTTAGGGTTTGTTCACACGGAAAGCGACACGCGACAATATACTTATTTGTTCTTTATAAAACAGGCGATGCTCTGTCGCTAGTTTTACAAAAGAACATATAACATGCCGAATACTTGATTGGACAATTATACAACTGAGCTCTGACGCGCGAATGTCCATGGACGTTTTGTCATGGGACTTTTTGAACGGATACTGTAATGCGTAAATCTCTGCTTTTACATGTCTGGACATTATTTAGCTGTGATTGATGGAGTGATGACTAAACATGTTCAGCCATATCATGACCCAAATCCGAAGTGAATAATTCTGGGCCCAAATTTTCAAGAGACCCAATTTTATCTGCAAAAAAACGTATGAGAAAACATTTAGCTGTCTCCTACTCTTCATAAAACCAGTATTTAATTTGAAATTTGAAAACAAAATAAGTATTATTGTGTTTCTCGAAACAAAAAACATGTACTTTGCAAAAGGTGAAACTTATGTTAGAGTATTTTAGGTAGACTCAAAGGTATGCTGAAACATGTTTTCACAAATTACTATTTTTTAAAGCAAAGCCCTCAGAGAAACAGCAAGTTTGTTTCCTAAAATGGAAGTTTTACAACGTAAGTAGAGAAAATATTATTTTGAAATGGGTTGCTGTTTACTGCAGTGATCAAAACATATATAATTTTATTTAGTATGTTCACGTTAAACAGCCACTGCCAGTCACTTTGAACCCGGAACTTTTTATATTTCTATTATGGTCATGCGCATGTATAAAAAAGGATATCCCAACCGCGTTATATGCATTATGTATGCAGTTATAAAAGGTAAAGGAAGTTTTTAGACGACACATAAATCAGTGTGTATGAGCTATTAACTTACATGTATATTATAAACTACAATGTTTGTACATAATTTATATTGAAATATATAACGTATCATTAATGATCCAATTATAGGGGTTGATAATTATTAAAGAATTAATTGCGCTCATGATAATGCAAAAGACTTATCTCATAGACCACAAATATCCAATACGTTGAGGATAAGAAAAATCCAGACGGAGTTAAAGCTATAAAACAACACGTTTTTGTTGTGCGCAGTTTAAGAGCAGAAATAGTGGAATAAAAATGAAGGATAAAAGCGTTATTCGCAAAAACTATACATATCTTATTCAAAATATCGATGTGACCGAGATCTTGCCGTATTTGTATCAAGAAGAAATCATCTCACGAGATTCTATGGAAAGAATCGAGAAATCGGGAGTCACCAAAAAGGATAAGGCACAAAGGTAAGATTCAATAAACGGACTCTTTTTCGTTGTTACAACATTGACTCTTAAAAATCGTTAAAGTTTCTTAAACGAATTAATTGTATTCCATTTGAAAATGAAATTTCAAGGAAGTAGAAATCAAGCGTCAAAAATACCCCTCTGGTTAACCGCTAATCAGTTTGCAAAGGACCTACTTAGAATTCTACTTAGAACATTATTGGCATAGAATAAGCGAATAACACTCTTATATTATTTATGGTGTTGTTATTGTTTCAATATTTGAAGGGTTCACATGTGTGTTTATGTATATCCTGAGTGCTCAAAGCAAAGTGTGGAAATATCTTAATTTAGACTGGAAATTATCCACGTACATAGTATATGTCGTAGGAAGTAAAGCATGTAGTTATTAGGGCCACTAATATGTATTTATAAAAGCCATTTATATAATATGATTTCAACGTTACCCAACAATACCTCTTCCTCAACCCATGAAACCAATCTGAGTAACTCATTTAATTTACTGTATTAGTTACTCCGTTTTTCGAGATGCATAGGCTAAAACCAAATACCAAATGTAATTTATTAATGCCTAAACACGGCGCGACAATCTACATCGGACACTTGATTCCCATGCAGCTTATTTGAGTGCACCAGCTCTCTGGTTTCGTCCTTTAATTGTTGATTCATGACGCCATGTACCAAAATGAAACTGGTGCCGAACAATCCTTGACACAAACGGATGGATATGACATCTAGAATAAGGACATTTGTTTCCTTTTCTGTAAAATATACGAGTTGTGTTTCGTGTTCTCCAACGAACATTGTGTCATAGCTCTTCCTTGTGATATGTTGTTTCGATATGTGAGTTATGATGCCCGAAACATATTTGTACATATTTAATTCACACATGCACATGTATGTGCGACATTAATGAGGTTGATGTCATTTAACCTTTCGAGGGGATGGTCTTTAATCCGTTTTGCACATAATTCTCTAAATACCCCCATTGCATTTTACAGATTCCAACTCGATATATATCCGATTCTCCATTTATATCTTTGCAGACTCCTCGACTACTTAGAACGGAGCGACCGCCCCGAAATCATGCACGTCTTCTTTTCCGCTTTGGAAGAAAATGACCATTCGCACGTGGTTGAAAAACTGGATCCCACGTGTTTAACCAGAAGACGATCCAAACTAAGGCGACAAACGGCAGTGAAATCGACGCATGAACTTAAGGTGAACGAGGTATTGCAAGGTTCTAGTAATCAAAACAAGGACATATCTGGGACAAATATTGATCAAATTAAGGAAACATCAGAAAATACTGTTCATAAAATCAAGGAACAATCAGGGATTACTAAAAGGCAACCACAGGAAAATGATGAAAATACACGTTGCGCTGAGCAAAATGTAGATACGGTGCCGAGTGGTGTATATGTTCAGGAAAGTGGATATTTTAAGAGTAACGTGAATCAACAATGTGACACGTGTCCCAAGGAACGGTTCGATTCTCCTGACACGCAAGTCAGAGCGACACATATCGCAAGACCGATACTGAGTTATTGTAAGAGTGAAGATAGTAGAGTCTTTGGATATTGTAGTTACGATGAAGTAGACTCTACAGCATATCAACCCAGTGAAAATGAAGCGTTTTCACCTATGTATGCCCAGGGCTCGCTGCAATCGCCGCAGACATGCACATCCCTAAAATATACTAATTTCAACGAGACAGGTTCAAAAGACACGTCAATACAAATCACCGATCCCGTCCAGAATGCAACAAAATCGATAACGTTACGTCGAAAATCGTTGAGTGAACAATGGGGATTCAGTTTTATATCAGGAAAATCGAGGGCTAGATTCGTTAATGATACAGACTATTATGTTTATAATGTAGATAAGCGAAGTGTGGCAGATATGGGCGGTATATGTATATTGGATACACTGGTGTCTATACAGGGCCAGGAAATACGAAACTGGTCTCCAAGTCAAGTGGCTGAGCTTATGAAAAGGGATACTCGTATTACAATGAAACTGACAAGCTACCAAAAGTACACGTGAAGTAACTTATAAAGCATATTTCGATATCATTATGTTTGATTCTGTTCAATTGCAGTGTTGATTTTAAAGAAACAATAAATTTTTATAAGCGGTTCCAAAAGAAATTTGGTTTAGTTTTATTTATTTTCATTTCTTTATGGTGTTACTAGATCATTACATTTATGTAGGCCCTCATAAGGGTTTTAAGTTCCAAACAGGGTGTATACGTGGATAATGTCTTGCAGCTTTATCATAACTGAAGGGCTCTATAGCCTCTAAATTTCCTGCTTTTTTAACTTTATGTAGTTCAAATGACGGATGTCATGCTTTGCAAAAATGTTATGCCAAGAACATATAATTTAGTTAACATGAATCCCATCTTATTTGCATACGTCCATAAGCAACTCGCACCACATATTTTATTGTGGCAACTAGACTTCTCACAAAATTCCCGTGATTATCGATATCATCCTTAAAATATTTGTTTTAAGGCATGTAAAGCTGAAATTACCAACGATAAAACACTTCATGTAAAGAATGTTTAATTATGTAAGGTCAACAAAACGCCTCTTCAACAATCTATATATACAATAAATTCGACACCATAGAGCAACTTTCCAAGATATATTCTAAAGAAAATATTTCAAAATAAAGTCTCACTTTCCCTTTGTAGACTCTATGTTTGATTAACACAAAAACATATATTCATCTTTCATAACAAGTTATACCGGTTCAGGAAGAATTTATAAAAGCTATCACACA